>SDVV010037119.1:0-10874 GCA_016164225.1 Gammarus roeselii
GAAATACAATAGAGCCCAAGCAAGAAGAAACAACAAAATACTAAAATAAAGTGTTAATGATCTATATAATAAACAATCGTCCATCCACCCCAAACGGGGCTTCTAAAGGGTCCCCCAGTTTCTCAAAAGGGTCCTCAAGGGTCTCAAGGGTGTCCCAAGGGGCCCCGGAAGGGTCCAAGTGGACTCCCCCAAATCCACCCGGTCTCCCAAGTCCCCCGGGTTCCCGAAACCCCAAGTCCCCGAGTCCCTCGGGTCCCACGAAAACCTCCCTCGATACATATAATAATAAAAAATTCCAAGTTTATCATCATGAAAAAAGGGCAAAGAAATATAATAGAGCCCAAGCAAGAAGAAATAATAAAATACTAAAATAAAGTGTTAATGATCTATAAAATGAATAAGCATCCATCCACCCCAATGACATGGAAGACTGACCTGTGGTATTATAGCAGAAGGTCCATCTACACCGGCGTTTAAAGCTGGAAGAGTCTAGATTTTCATCCGAACATAACAATGGACAGACGGACACACCCTTTTATGAAATCAGCGTCCATAACCCTTTCGAATGCTATAAAACACTCATTTGGACGGAAACTGCGGTCACTGTGTTGATAATATGTCATCCTGCCATGGGAGTGGGATGCCTAATTAATACCTGAAGGTGAGCAAACATTATCAAGAAGTTTCTAAAATTACATAAATATAGTATTTTCATGTAGGTCAAACGATTGAATCAAATGTATTGACGCACTAATTATTATTGCGTAAGAATGGAACTGATGCTCAACAAATATCAGTCCTTTATAGTCCCGTACCTTGTGCAGTTAAACTCTCTTTGAACACTTAATTTATCATTATGGCTGCACAGGCTATCAAAGCAATATCACCACAATAATTATTATCAAGACTGCACATGCTATCAAAACAGTATTCCACTATAGAAATTTTTGATCAAGGCCGCATATGCTATGAAGTCAATGTCACCACAATAATCCTCACCAGTGCTGCCCATGATGTAATCAATGTCACCACAATAATCCTCACTAGTGCTGCACATGACGTAATCAATGTCACCACAATAATCCTCACCAGTGCTGCACATGATGTAATCAATGTCACCACAATAATCCTCACCAGTGCTGCACATGATGTAATCAATGTCACCACAATAATCCTCACCAGTGCTGCACATGATGTAATCAATGTCACCACAATAATCCTCACTAGTGCTGCACATGATGTAATCAATGTCACCACAATAATCCTCACCAGTGCTGCACGTTATGTCGCAGCAATATCACCAAATTTGCTTTCTTTGGTACTATCTAATAAGGGCCTGAAAGGACGGACGAAAGACTGAAAACATTAAAAGTGGGGAGAGAATCCATTTAAAGCGCAAGCATGCATGGCACTGGGTCTTTGTAATGCCACACAATTGTGAAAATGGGATAGCAGTGATGCACGAAGACAAATAAAGTCTTCATGCCTCAGTACCTCAATAGGGCACATTGCGACAAATAAAGTCTTCGTGCCTCAGTACCTCAATAGGGCACATTGCGACAAATAAAGTCTTCGTGCCTCAGTACCTCAATAGGGCACATTGCGACAAATAAAGTCTTCGTGCCTCAGTACATCAATAGGGCACATTGCGACAAATAAAGTCTTCGTGCCTCAGTACCTCAATAGGGCACATTGCGACAAATAAAGTCTTCGTGCCTCAGTACCTCAATAGGGCACATTGCGACAAATAAAGTCTTCGTGCCTCAGTACCTCAATAGGGCACATTGCGACAAATAAAGTCTTCGTGCCTCAGTACCTCAATAGGGCACATTGCGACAAATAAAGTCTTCGTGCCTCAGTACCTCAATAGGGCACATTGCGACAAATAAAGTCTTCGTGCCTCAGTACATCAATAGGGCACATTGCGACAAATAAAGTCTTCGTGCCTCAGTCCCTCAATAGGGCACATTGCGACAAATAAAGTCTTCGTGCCTCAGTACCTCAATAGGGCATATCATGAATTTCGAAAGTACAGTCTCAAATGCTTCCATGTTAATTCACTGCAATATAAAATAGACTACTTATGCACTTTTACCACGTTTAATACATAGTGGACGGCTACCAAACAGTTATTTGAAATCGGACGACTCGTTTTTTTCGCCTTTTTTCAAAACGTGAATAGCTTCAGTCTATTTCAGCCAGCGCATCATCATCAGTAGACGCTGCCTTGATCTTCAGGCATCTGCCTGACATCCTTTAGTCAGAACGCCGCCTCATTTTGCCTAAAGCACAATAGTAGTCTGTTAAGTCCTAGAGATGGTTGAGTATTTGTGCTGCAATTGTACGATTTGCCGCTTTTTTCCGGTATAATACATTAAATAAAAAACATCAGAGTATCATATCAAGGTAAGGCTATCTATTCTACTCGGCTGAAGGTGTGCAGGTAGTCCTGCCTCCAATAAGTCAGTCGACGTTCAGTAGATTTGCCATCACACAACGTGGTTTGCCTTCTCGATCGCGGAGGGAAAAGTTGATGAATATACTCGTAGAGATATCTTAGGTACTGGCATATCTTGTACATCCTTTAGACAGCTTATAAAACATTTGTTGAAGATCCTCCAATTCCATGATCCAATACGCGGCCGAGTTTAGTGGTCAGATATTCGAAACTTCAACGCTTCTTCTTTAAAAGAGGATCAAACTTATTTGAAACGATCCACTTGACTCATATGGGATAAAAATTAACAAGGACAGTATTGACCAATTTCATTATTCGGCATTTATTCGGACTTCGTAGAATAAATACACGTGTCAGCTATGCTCCAGTTCACAAGTTCTACAAGTTGAACAAGATTGCACGTATTTTTTTTTATTTTGATGAATTTATTCCTGCACGTCCAGTACCGCCACTGCTTCTATCTCCACGCGTCCACCCTGTGAACAGAATACAAGCTTTAGCACACGTTTTTAAGTATATGCTTCCTGCCAGTTAATTGTGGCTCATCTGAGCGCGCAGACGTGCGGCCGCAACTCACAGCTGCGGCCGCAGCTCACAGCTGCGTGCTTGCAATTTAGTTTCCAAAACGGCAGCCAAGATAGGAACAACTCTTCAGATTCTCGTCCGGCTGGTCCGTTAGGCATCATTTTCCACTATTCTTTGCGTAATCTCTTGCTTACTCCACTGATAGCTCTTACAACCATCCATCCACTCGCTTCTATATTCATCACCTTTTTCATCTATATGGTGTGGTCTATGTGCCCAAGCCACCTCAGAACTCGCGTTCTACCGTCAGCCAGCTCCTCCACCATCCCAAATCTGATTCAATCATCATTTCTGATAATATTGGTCTGAGTCACTCATACCCTACTTCTTGAATATTTCCTCTTCATTACAGGGTTACCATCCCTGTTCTCATTCCAATATAATCATTCCTGATACTATTGGTCTGCGTCACTCCTACCCTACTTCTTGAATATTTCCTCTTCATTACAGGGTTACCATCCCTGTTCTCATTCCAACATCATCATTCCTGATACTATTGGTCTGCGTCACTCCTACCCTACTTCTTGAATATTTGCTCTTCATTACAGGGTTACCATCCCTGTTCTCATTACAACATCATCATTCCTGATACTATTGGTCTGCGTCACTCCTACCATACTTCTTGAATATTTCCTCTTCATTACAGGGTTACCATCCCTGTTCGCATTCCAATATAATCATTCCTGATACTATTGGTCTGCGTCACTCCTACCATACTTCTTGAATATTTCCTCTTCATTACAGGGTTACCATCCCTGTTCTCATTCAAATATAATCATTCCTGATAATATTGGTCTGCGTCACTCCTACCATACTTCTTGAATATTTCCTCTTCAATTCAGGGCGACAGAAAAAAATGGTCGACAGTACACGCTCATAACTCGACGACTAATACTCATATATAGATTGGTCAACAGTAGACGCTCATAACTCGACAACTAATACTCATATATAGACTGGTCGACAGTAGACGCTCATAACTCTACAACTAATACTCATATATAGATTGGTCGACAGTAGACGCTCATAACTCGACAATTAATACTCATATATAGACTGGTCGACAGTAGACGCTCATAACTCTACAACTAATACTCATATATAGACTGGTTGACAGTAGACGCTCAGAACTCGACAACTAATACTCATATATAGACTGGTCGACAGTAGACGTTCATAACTGATACTCATATATAGACTGGTCGACAGTAGACGCTCATAATTCGACAACTAATACTCATATATAGACTGATCGACAGTAGACGCTCATAACTCAACAACTAATACTCATACATAGACTGGTCGACAGTAGACTCTCATAACTCGACAACTAATACTCATATATAGACTGGTCGACAGTAGACGCTCATAACTCGACAACTAATACTCATATATAGATTGGTCGACAGTAGACGCTCATAACTCGACAACTAATACTCATATAGATTGGTCGACAGTAGACGCTCATAACTCGACAACTAATACTCATATATAGATTGGTCGACAGTAGACGCTCATAACTCAACAACTAATACTCATATATAGACTGGTCGACAGTAGACGCTCATAACTCGACAACTAATACACATTTATTGATTCAACAAAAACCTCAAGCAATGATGTAATAACAATAGTAATAAAAACTTCATCAACAACCATCATGAGCAAATAAGTATAATAGAACTTTACTCATACGATGCTCACAAAGATGTGTAGAACTCACACCACCAGTGAGAACAGTTACAAAATAACAGCACACAATAGTAGAAAAAATTAGGGCATACATGTTTATTGTATCGATGTGTACAGATTGAATACGGATGAAGAGGCTTTCTATTGAGCTGTAGCCAGCGTCCATCTGGCGCCAAACGTCACTTCGAATTGATTTGGGCCTCATTTTCACTGGAGCCTCAACACGAGTCATGGCACGCTCCCCGTAGGGCAGCAGACCGTCAAAATAGCAAACAGTGCTGCATCAAATTACATACTTTCCTTCTTTCAAGAATATAGTTAGGTTTACTACTGCGCAAAGTCAAAGTCCTTTACGCGGCGGATGTCTTAGGTACGCACGCGTGCCACAGGAGGTACAGGAACTCCTGAAGCGCCCAAGCCATAGGGTTCCAACACTTCCCGAGTGTCAGTGGGGAGGATTAACGCACTACCTACCCTGCTACAGAGTCCCAAGGATTCGCCGTCGTCCTTCAGGTGCCGTGCCGGGGCTATGCGCCCCAGCACCTGCTGAAGAAGGAGATGGAAAAGATACAGAAAACGGGGACCCCATGCATGGGAGACTTCATCAGCATAGGGCATCTCATGCATGAGAACAGCGAAAATGGAAAGAAGAAAACGTAAGAATCTTAAAAAGGTTAATTGAAAGAAAGAGTGTAACTTGGCCAATCTTCTCCACTCGAAAGGAGACTAGTTAGGACCGGCGTGCACGCGAGTATATTTGTGTGTGTATATATACACACATGTGCATGTGTGCGCGTATGTGTGTATGTATGTGCATGTATGTGTATGCATGTGTGTGTATGTACGGGATGAGATGAAAAGACTGCAGTGGCAGGAGCTGCCGATGAGAAGCGGCAGACGTGCATGTTAGAGCTTGGTGACGAGCTACTGTTGACTCAGGTGGTACAGGTGCCAACACGAGAAGACGACATTCTCCACTTGGTCTTCTTAAACAATGAGGCACTGCTTTATCGAGTTGAGGTGGAAGACATTATCATGTCCGATCATCGGCCGGTAGTTTTGAGCGACTACGTCGGGATTCAGTTTGCCAGATCACATACATCGGCAGACTGGTGTAGGCTTCAAAACCCTGCACTTGTTGACTGGTGTAAGCTTCAAAACCCTGCACTCGCAGACTGGTGTAGGCTTCAAAACCCTGCACTTGCAGACTGATGTAGGCTTCAAAACCCTTCACTTCAACCATGGCACGAGATTGTAAGAGCTGAAAAGATTGAACTAGCTGGAGCTGTTGTGGGATGTTGACGTCGAACGGATGTAGGACATCACTCTCGATCGTGTGCTTAGCATTTGTATCCAACACACCCCCCCCCCCAAAAAAAAAAATACTCCAGACACGAAAAAATATACCCCGCGATCGCAGGATCCTCATTAAGATGAGAAGTAAACTTTTGAAGAGGCTTCACGGCATCGGGCTGGCTGAAATGCTCGTGTGTCGCAGATCCTGCACGTCGAGGAGCTCTTTAGCTCGTCTCACGACGAGGAGTGGTGCCTAGAAGAGATCAGGGCTGTTGAGGCTATCAGGACCAACCCAAAGTATTTATTTGGTATGCAAAGTCCAAATCTCAAATAAAAACTTGCGTTGGCTCCTTGAGACATGGCGAAGAGTTGGTGAGCAAGCCTCGGGCTATGTCCATAATGCTAAGAGGCCAGTATGAGTCTGTTTTCAGCCGGCCGCTGTCAGAGGAAGATCTACCGGAAGTGGCTGAAGGGTGTCTGGCAGAGGAGTTTTGACCGAAAATCAGCGACATCGACTTCTCACCCGCAGACTTTGTGAAGGCGGTGAGGTAGTTGTCAGCTGGTTCCTCATCCGAACCTGACGGGGTGCTGGCGATTCTGCTGAAGAGGGCCGGTGCAACACTTTGGGAGCCTCTCCTGAATTATGGCATGGTTTCCTTGTATATCTGGCGCCACCCAGATTTACAAGGGGGGAGACAGATCTGGCCCTAAAAAATATAAGCAGGTTGCCCTTACTTCTCACTACACCAAGGCCTCTGGAAAGATCGTTGTGAAGAGGTTGGTGGAGTACGTGGAGCGTTACAGGTTGTACAACGAGAGCCAGCACGGCTTCAGGAGACAGCGATCCTGCCTGTCGCAGCTGTTGGCGCTCTATCATAACATCTTGTAGTTTCTCTGGAGTGAGGGCTGGATGTGGATGTCGTTTATCTCTATTTTTTAAAGGCTTTCGACAAAGTCGACCACGAAGTGCTACTCATGAAGCTCGCTTTCTTTGGCGTCCGCAGGCAACAGTACAAATGGATAGGGAGCTTTTTGACAGGGCGGAGACTGTGCGTGGCGGTGGAGGGCGCGGTGTCTGCCAAATCTGATGTAGGCAGCGGTGTCCCGCAGGGCGTCTATGTTGGGACCGATCATGTTTCTTGTACATATTGCTGATATTAGTGGATTGTTGCAGCGCAGCGTTGCATCTTCGTTTGCTGACGACACTCGATTATCCAAGACGATAAAGAGTGTCTTGGACTGTGAGCTGTTACAGGTTGACCTTTAAGCGATCTACCGTTGAATGGTAACTTACAACATTGAGACACGTTTAAACAGTCTCGGTACTCAACCTCAGGTAAGGCATTGGAGTATGAATACCGTAATCCACAGGGTGCTCCAATCCAGCTGAGGTCGGAGCTCATGAACCTGTAAGTAGTTACGAGTGACGGGTCTTGATTTTTAATGCCTAGATTGGCGAGGCTGCCGCAAGAGGAAGACAGCGTATGGTGTGGACCCTCCGCACCTTCACAACAAGAGATGCTTTCCCCAAGCTAACACTCTACGAAGCATTGGTGCTTCCACTCCTTAAATACTGATAGAAGCTGTGGTGCCCGTCTGAGATTGGCCGGATAAGGTAGCTGCAGGCTATCAGAAGAACCTTCACTAATCGGGTTGCGGGATTGGCAGCTCTTAATTATTGAGAGAGACTCTAGCAGCTGAATTTCTACTCGCTGGAGAGACGCCGAGAACATTATATAATAATATATGTGATGAAAATCGTTCGTGGACTAGCACCTAATACCGATGAACGAGACTGCATTTTCACAAATACTAGTGAGAGGTGAGGCCGGTTCTGTGAGGTACTCCAAGTGAGAGGTTGTGCCCTGCAAAGATTCCAAACGTTGAGGGAGAATTCTCTCCTCGTTGTCGGTGGCTGAGGCTGGTCAGTTGCCTCCCTGTCAGCTTGAGAGCACGCCAGGGGGAACTCGGCAGCTTCAAGGTCCAGCTCGACAGCTACCTATCGTCTGTTCCGGACCAGCCACGTTTGCCTCATTACCACCAGCCAGCAACAAGCAATTGCAGTAGTAGTAGTTGTTGCTTCACTTTTCCACCGGAGTCCCAACGCGAAGTTAATGTGGACTCCCCCGCAGGGCAATTGAAGAGTGGCAAAGTAGGTGCAGTGTAGATTACAAGCAGGTTCAACGCAGATTCCGAGTAGTTCCAACGCAGATACAGAATAAGTTCAACACAGACACAGAGTAGATCTAAAACAGATACAAAGTAGGTCCAACGTAGGTACAGAGTAGGTTTACCGCATAGTTACAGAGTAGGTTCAACGTAAACACGGAGTTGGTTCAACCCAGATACCGAGTAAGTCTCTACGCTAAGCAACAAACTGCATCATGCTGCCTTGTTTGTCAGCAACGAACGGCATTATGCTGCCTTGTTTGTCAGCAAAGAACTGCATTATGCTGCCTTGTTTGTCAGCTACGAACTGCATTATGCTGCCTTGTTTGTCAGCTACGAACTGCATTATGCTGCCTTGTTTGTCAGCTACGAACTGCATTATGCTGCCTTGTTTGTCAGCAAAGAACTGCATTATGCTGCCTTGTTTGTCAGCAAAGAACTGCATTATGATGCCTTGTTTGTCAGCAGAGAACTGCATTATGCTGCTTTGTTTGTCAGCAAAAAATTGAATTTTGCTGCCTTGTTTGTCAGCAACAAACTGCATTATGCTGCCGTATTTGTCAGCAACGAACTGCATTTTGCTGCCTTGTTTAACAGCAACGAACAGAATAATGCTGCCTAGTTTGTCGGCAACGAACTGCATTTTGCTTCCTTGTTTGTCAGCAACGAACTGCATTATGCTGCCTTGTTTGTCAGCAACGAACTGCATTATGCTGCCTTGTTTGTCAGCAACGACCTGCATTATGCTGCCATGTTTGTCAGCAACGAACTGCATTATGCTGCCTTGTTCATCAGAAACTAAATGCATTATGCTGCCTTGTTTGCCAGCAATGAATAGCACTATGCTGCCTTGTTTGTCAGCAACGAACTGCATTATTATGCTGCCTTGTTTGTCAGCAACGAACTGCATTATTATGCTGCCTTGTTTGTCAGCAACGAACTGTATTATTATGCTGCCTTGTTTGTCAGCAACGAACTTCATAATAATGCTGCCTTGTTTGTCAGCAACGAACTGTATTATTATGCTGCCTTGTTTGTCAGCAACGAACTGCTTCATTATGCTGTCATGTTTGTCAGCAACAAACTGCATTATTATGCTGCCTCGTCTGTCACCAACAAACTGCATTATTATTCTGCCGTGTTTGTTAGCAACAAACTGCATTATACTGCATTATGATGCCTTGTTTGTCAGCAACAAACTGCATTATGCTGCCGTATTTGTCAGCAACGAACTGCATTATGCTTCCTTGTTTAACAGCAACGAACAGAATAATGCTGCCTTGTTTGTCAGCAACGAACTGCATTTTGCTTCCTTGTTTGTCAGCAACGAACTGTATTATGCTGCCTTGTTTGTCAGCAACGAACTGCATTATTATGCTGCCTTGTTTGTCAGAAGTGCACTGCATTGTGCTGCCTTGTTTGTCAGAAATGAACTGCATTATGCTGCCTTGTTTGTCAGCAACAAACTGCACTATGCTGCCTTGTTTGTCAGCAAAAAACTGCACTATGCTGCCTTGTTTGTCAGCAACAAACTGCACTATGCTGCCTTGTTTGTCAGCAATGAACTGCATTATGCTGCTTTGTTTGTAAGCCACGAACTGCATTATTAGGCTGCCTTGTTTAAACGAATTGCATTATTATGTTTGTTTTTTTGTCAGCAACGAACTGCGTTATTATGCTGCCTTGTTTGTCAGCAATGAACTGCATTATTATGCTGCCTTGTTTGTCAGCAACGAACTGCATTAGGCTGCCTTGTTTGTCAGCAACGAACTTCATTATTATGCTGCCTTGTTTGTCAGCAACGAACTGCATTATGGTGCCTTGTTTGTCAGCAACGAACTGCATTATGCTGCCTTGTTAGTCAGCAACGAACTGCATTATTATGCTGCCTTGTTTGTCAGCAACGAACTGCATTATTATGCTGCCTTGTTTGTCAGCAACGAACTGCATTATTATGCTACCTTGTTTGTCAGCAACGAACTGCATTAGGCTGCCTTGTTTGTCAGCAACGAACTTCATTATTATGCTGCCTTGTTTGTCAGCAACGAACTGCATTATGGTGCCTTGTTTGTCAGCAACGAACTTCATTATACTGACTTGTTCATCAGCAACGAACTGCATTATGCTGCCTTGTTTGTCAGCAACGAACTGCATTATGCTGCCTTGTTTGTCAGCAACGAACTGCATTATGCTGCCTTGTTTGTCAGCAACGAACTGCATTTGATTTGAGCCTTAATTCCACCAGAGCCTCAACGTGAGTCATAATAGGCTCCCCCGTAGGGAGCGACCGTCGTTGATTCAGGTAAGTCCGCACGGCCTCGCGTGCGAAAATATTAGTTCTGTCAAGATGAAGTCAGTACATATTTCAACCGTGGCATATTCTCGTATTAGCGCGTACGAGAGAGTAAAGAGTTGATGCGTATCTTCGTAAAATGTGTTGTTATTTCTGTGCGTAATGGGGTGGAGAGACCACCTCATTTGCACAGGTGTTTGAGGTTTAGACAGCTTCGTATAGTCCGGTGTGATTTCCGAAAGCGATAAGCTGAGGCCGCCGTGGCCGAGTGGTTAGCGTATCCGACTGCAGTGTCAGCCTCTGGTGCTGCATGTCGCGAGTTCGAGCCTCGGCAGGGACACGGCGGTCTTGTAGCGGGGAGATTTGGCGCCTCCCCCCTCT
>SDVV010037120.1:0-10874 GCA_016164225.1 Gammarus roeselii
TAGTCCACTGTGCGCTGCTAGCCCATACAGCTCTACTAGTCCACTGTGCGCTGCTAGCCCATGCAGCTCTACTAGTCCACTGTGCGCTGCTAGCCCATACAGCTCTACTAGTCCACTGTGCGCTGCTAGCCCATACAGCTCTACTAGTCTACTGTGCGCTGCTAGCCCATGCAGCTCTACTAGTCCACTGTGCGCTGCTAGCCCATACAGCTCTACTAGTCCATTGTGCGCTGCTAGCCCATACAGCTCTACTAGTCCACTGTGCACTGCTAGCCCATGCAGCTCTACTAGTCCACTGTGCGCTGCTAGCCCATGCAGCGGTACATGTTCATTGTGCGCTGCTAGCCCATGCAGCGCTACTAGCCCAAGTTTTCTGATCCTGAGGACGCTCGAAATATGATACCAATGTCCAAAGATACTATGTGGTAGTGCTCACGATCCACTCTGGATTTGGAATGATACAAAGCGGTCTCAAAGCGATTACCAGCGTGCGAAAAAACTTTTTACGGCCGTATAGGCATCGATTTGTCTCCAAATGTGTACATCATTTGTAGGGCATGTACGTTTTCTGAGCAAATGGCTAACATTACTCTCTGTTTTAGCGTAAAACCTATTTATAAAACTCTCTCCGTACGTTTATTTTTCAGTTCCGAGCTGCTCCTAATGTCGGCAGCTTCATTGGAACGGGATTTAATTTTTCTTGATGCTCAACAGCTGATCGCAACAATAGTTTGCCTCCACCCGAATGGAAGCATCGCCGCTCTCAAATAGAATCACACTTCATAATCAAATTTGCCAGTTCCAGTCCGCATAGATAAAGTTTTCACTTGAAATCAAGCCATGTTCAAAATGTACACTACTTTTTTACTTAACAGTTGTTTCCGCTTCAGAGACTTTACATTGGTAAAGTCATCTCTCTGTAACAACAAAATCAGGCAAGCCGCAAATACTTCTCCTTATTTACTGTTTGACCAAATATATCCATGGCATTGTCTAGGTTAACACACTTTGATAGTTATCGATTTAAAAACAGGTTCAGAATGCTGCTAAAAGTCGACCTGACCAATTCCCTTTTCATTTGATATTTTCAATTCTTCTTCGCCTGCAGTGAAGGACTGTTCAAAACGACCGCGACGTTGAGTGTGCAGGCGAACAATATTTGAAACATTGTTCGCCTGCATTAGCAGTGAGTGCATGGGGCGTACCTTGCGTAAATCACTATTATTAGAATGGTGAATCACTATTATAACTGTTTCATAGGAATGTTTTCATACATGTTGGAACAAATATATATTAATAAAAAATACCAATGCCGCTACCAGTGGTATTATT
Organism: Gammarus roeselii; assembly: GCA_016164225.1. Classification (NCBI taxonomy): domain Eukaryota; kingdom Metazoa; phylum Arthropoda; class Malacostraca; order Amphipoda; family Gammaridae; genus Gammarus; species Gammarus roeselii. The sequence goes on from SDVV010037120.1 coordinate 1,333, forward strand.
TAAAAATGATACTCTGGTACTGCTACCATCAGTTATTTTATTCCGCACTACCGCTACCGGTACCCCCTGCGCACCTCTGCATATCGGATACATAAAATGCGTATATCAGCATGGCAACACGGATGTAACCTTGATCCAAGTTCTTTACCACATAGTTCTAGGTCGATTGTAGAGGCTCTGTTCATGTTGCCAAGAATGTAAGGAAAAGGTGTTAACGGGAACTTTAAGTAATCAAAGTCTCCCAAACCGCTTGAACACGGTTCCATTTAAATCATAAGACAATAACATTATAAAATTTAAAACTGAGAAGGAGTTTTCATCAAGTTGATGATAACAGGTTTAATAAACAATATCTGTCATTTATGGATCTACATTTGACTCGCGAATGTTTTGAGAAGCTCCGAGTATCTCTATCGATCTCTTCCGCGGGCACCTTGCCTATGTTGTTAAGGGCAGCTTTCAAACCCATGAAGGTAAAATGGCTTAACTTTATAAGTAACCATTTTGCACGAACTGCAAAATCACGTTCCTGAAATATCATGTATGTATGTTTATTACAATAACATTTTCAACGAGTTCCGATGTTTGTACACGATTCGATCAATTCTATAAAGCTCCTTATTAGGATTTAATGGTTTAAGCTTAGCATTAAACGAATTTAGACATATTGCTTATATTTGAATAGATTCAATGTACAACAGGAATGGCGATTTGTTGGTTTATGAATAAATATGATATTTTTATGAGGAGAACCATTCTCTTCTCAAACGTTTAAAAGAGATCATAGAGACCCAGCGATTCTTCGAGATCTGCTAGTAGCATGACTTCACTCTGTAGTTACCGTCTTGCTACCACTATAAGCAAGTCAAAGAAAATGATCTGTCGTTTTGGCCTGTTCCAAAAGGTTAATTTTGGTATAGAACCATGCATGGTTGACACAGTTGATCGTAACGTTTTTCTGCATTGGAGGGAGGCAGTAGCCTGACACTATCGCCAAAAATATAACTATACCAGAATTTTTCATTATGAACAAAGGAGGTCACATTCGTTGTCACACGCGGCTTATATTCGCTACGAGATATAGCGTACAACTACAATAGTAGCGAGCGCAGGGACCGCTACTATTGAAGCTGACAACGGGATATAGCATGCTTGTGTTGGATACCCATTCATACTCCGAAGAAAACGAATATCAGCGCTCACATGGCATAACTTTCACCGCCGGGACGGCAACTCAACAAGATCATTCACTATCTAATCCTGGGAGCACATGCACGCTACGGGCAACTCAGGCCGGAGTTTTCTATTGGAAAGACAATCAACAGCCTGACACTGGAGCCTCGACAGATTAACAACAGACATTCATCGGCCTGACACGAATGCCCGAAAAGCTTAACTGCAAACACTAACTGCCTGACACCAATGTCTGAACAGTTTAACTGCAAACACTAACTGCCTGACACCAATGTCTGAACAGCTTAACTGCAAACACTAAATGCCTGACACCAATGTCTGAACAGCTTAACTGCAAACACTAACTGCCTGACACCAATGTCTGAACAGCTTAACTGCAAACACTAACTGCCTGACACCAATGTCTGAACAGCTTAACTGCAAACACCAACTGCCTGACACCAATGTCTGAACAGCTTAACTGCAAACACTAACTGCCTGACACCAATGTCTGAACAGCTTAACAGCAGAAAATCCGCACCTTGGCATAAATTCCTCAATAGCTTCCGTGATTAGAATCCGCGGCGTGTCACCAATGCCTCAACAGCCTAACAGTGGGCTCTGAGTGACTTGTAAACAATGCCTCAATAGCAGCACGTAAGCGCCCAGACCCCAATGGCCCAATAGCCGCCTATACAAAAGCGCCCCATTCAGCGTCGCAATATTGGGTTCTTCTCCTGCTAGCATCACTATTCCAATATTCAGGTGCCAAGATGCTGACAACAGCGTCGCAATATTGGGCTCTCCTCCTGCTAGCATCACTATTCCAATATTCAGGTGACAAGATGCTCACACCAGGGTCGCAATATTGGGCTCTCCTCCAGCTAGCATCACTATTCCAATATTCAGGCGCCAAGATGCTAACACCAGCGTCGCAATATCCTGTCTTCAGGTGATGGCATCCTTCCATTAGGTAATAACCTCTTACAAGGAACTGCTCAGGCGAAAGATGGCACTTTGGATGTTGCTTGGCTGTCGCCCTGCGAGTCAATACGTGTAATGTGCAGGATGCTGCTGAAGCTGTTCTGAGAATCTCATTGACTTTGAGAGGAATAATTACTCGAAATGCCTCTGAAATCTCCTTCTCATTGCTGTTGCGGAATAAATAGATGGGTTTCAAATATTAATTTAACTTTGTTTGCACTATAATAATCATCTTAATTGCCAGATGAAAAACAATTTAGTTTTTTCTGTGGCTGATATTCTGCTATGAACAAATATCACTGAAAAACAACTATACATTCAGTTATTCAAATTCCGAAACCGACACGTGAGGTGAATTGTCATGCAGTCTGCTCGTGGAAGTTGATTGAACCAAATTTGAGCGAAACCAATCACTATTTGGGTTTCAAACTACAATGAATACCTCAATGGATGAGGAAAATGAAAATGTTTGTAGATGATACAGTAACGGTGAGCCAGAAAACAAAAACAAATGGATGGATGATTGTTCGAGCCTTCGTGATATATATTTTCTGTGTCATCTTATGTATCTCAATTTCCACTGGACGGCTTTCGACCATTGGAAACCGAGTGGCATACTTCATTGGTTGACCCATGTAGGTCTAACTATAGGTGAAACTGATTTACTGCCGTATTGATGTATCGTCTCATGGTTTATTTTTACGTTCAGTTAGATTATAGTAAAAAATATTAAAATCTGAATGCAATCCTATGGGAAATAAATTTCTACATATCATACATAGATGACCAAAATTCAGGTTGTTTTACCCGTAGGCAAATGCGAATTTTGTGTGCCAAGTTTCGTTTGGCAGGAGGTTAGGGTTTGATACAGTCGATAGGGTGCGACGGCAAATATATTTTATGTCATGAGAGCTTTCGCTAGAGGAGTCAGAAAACAGCTTGTCATAGCTAAACGTTCTTCAGTATGTGTTATCTTTATCCTCTCACTGACGACTAACGGACCACACCCTTTAGCAACAGGAGCAATGGCGAAGGTAATGATTGGGAAAAAAATTGTCACCACGACCTTGGTAGCTTTTCATGAACGACGTCTATAGAAATCGTTTCAACAGTGTTTGCATCACAAAAAACTCCTCAAGGCAGCAATCAAAGAAATGATCAAAATTGGCTCACTTAACGAGTGGAATCAATTGAACGAAGGCATTTGTGTTTAAATTCTAATATCATTTGAAAAAAATGTTAGCATGTATTTATCCCCGAATATGCTCCTTGCTCAGCAATGGAGTAGGTTTATTGTTATAAAAAGAACTATTTAATATAAATTACAACTTTAAGTCACAGTTGAAATAACAACCTATTCATACTATGGATTTCAAATGATATTGTTAGCATGCGTGCACATGTTGTATGTTCGTTGTTCAGGCAATGATTAATCAATTATATTGGAAAAATATGTTCCCAACTTTGAACAAAATATGACTACGTTCTGCTTGACCGAAATATGAGAAACGATGTCGGATATTCTTTGAATTTTATGGACAATGTTTGTAGAATTACCTATTCGACGCATAATTTACGACCCTCGTACAACTCTATCTTTTCTTCCCTCCCCAATGTCCTGCAGCTCATTACACTCTTCAGGCCACAAGGGAGCCTCGCTATTTAAAACACGGAACTTCTTCGAACAAATCTCCATTTAGGAGGACACTTATTCTGCTCGCATCAACAGTCGTCGAACATCTCATTACTTTACTTTTACCCACGTTCACTCGATCCTCCTCTCACACTTTATCAAACTCAGACACTAGCCTACATAGCTTCTTCTCTGAATCAGCCACCAGCGCCGTATCATCGGCAAACAGCAACTGGCTCAACTGCCAACTCCGCAAATTCACATCTAACGGCTCCAAGCTACGACTCCCTGACCACTCCATTCTTGTAGGAATTCAACAGCAAGGGAAACATCACGCAGCCTTGTCTCAGACCCACTTTCACTGTGAACCAATCACTCACCTCGCTCTCACTCTGACACATGCCTGGCTGCCAATACAAAAACTCTGCACCGCTTTCAACAGATTTTCGAGCACTCCATGCAAACGCCAAACCCTCCATAACGCTTCCCTGTCAATCATGTTGTATGCCTCTTCGAAATCCCTGAAGGCCCAGAACACATCCTTTCCCTTTGCAAAGTGCTTCTCACAGACCTATCGCACTGCAAAAATCTGATCGGCACACCCTCCACCGCTCCTAAAGTCACACTGTTCCTCTCCTATTGTGTAATCCGTACATTCTCTAATTTCTTTGCCCAGAACTCTCCCATACAACCGACCGACCACACATAACAAACTGATACCTCCTGAGTTGCAGCAATCATTTTTTATCTCCATTGCCCTTATACAGTGGGACAATGCAGGCACTGCGTCACTCAATCGGTACCACGCCCGCCACAAAACAAATGTTCAGTAGCCTCACGAACCATTAAACAATCGTTATTCCACCCTTTTTTAGGCACTCAGTCGCAACGCTATCCAAACCAGGTCTTTCCCTGCTTTGATCACCTCCACCGTCTCCTACACCCCTTCCCTAGTAATGTCCGCAACAAAACTCTCTCCGAAAACCAGCATCCGCGCACCCCCACCCGCAACAACAATGTCAGCCTCTTTGTCATCCTCGACATTTGGCAATTCATCAAAATTCTCCGCCCACCTTTTCCGTACACCACCACTGTACGTCAATATGTGGCTGTTTTCATTTTCCACTGCCTCTGCCTTTCCGGTCTCTCCCTTTTCCTCCCTCATAACCTCTTTCCAAAACATCTTTTTGTTCTTATCAGAATCCTGGCACAACTGTCTGCCCCACCTGGCATCAGCGTCCCTTTTGGCTCTCCTCACCACTCGCTTTACCTCTTTATTCTTCTCCTTATAGTTGTCAAAGGTCACCACCGACCACGCTTGCAAACATTCCTCAAAAGCTTTTCCTTTCTTCGCCACCGCCAGATTGACCTCCACGGTCCACCCGCAGCCCTCCTGTCTGCACCCGCCTACACGGCGCACACCACACACATTTCTCGAACATCTCAACAAGGCATCTCTGAATGTCTCCCATTCTTCCTCCACATCCTGCAGGTGCTGCCTCTCACGTTGTCATATTCCTCCCTCAACGCCCGCTGGAAATCCTCGGCTCTGCTTTTCAAATTTAGTTTACTCACTTCCGATACCTCTCTTCCTCCTCCCAATGTTTTGTTCCCTTTCCACCTATGCTCCACTCTTAATTTTTTTTCCACCAGCAGATGGTCAGATATTCCTCCACCCACCCTTCTCTTCACCCGCACATCCAGCAGCCTCTCCATAACTCTCCTCAAAATCAGTACAAAATATATCAGCGCTCTCTCCACCACTGCACCAAGGGCCATCCTTACATATGTGTATTTCTTGTCATCTCGCTCCTTGAACAGGCTGTTTCCGACGACCAGCTCCTGCTCTATTCACAAACCTAAAAATTTACCAGGAACGCCATACCTCCCTATAACACTATCCACTACTGCATCTCCAACTCCAAATATAAAATTAATTAAATAGAAACCGTGAGGCAACTTAATATAATTTAATTACTTAATTGTAAAAGTGATATAGGGTGTTTACAAAGTATACTAAAACTTAAGCGTTCTACAAAATCATCGTGACTCAGCATTTTCGGCGTTGAATGAATGAAAAAAAAAATGACATAACATGTTTATATGCATCAAGTGATAAATAAATCCATTTCAGTTTCAAATTGGGACCCTTACATATGAGAATAGTTCTTAACACTTCGGTTGAAACTTGCAACTACACGTCGAACTTTTTATTGATCACTAAGAATCGCATGCTCTTAGTAGTACCTGTTTAGAAAAAAATTGGAGTCAGCTGGTAGATCGGAGGAATTCTAGTATCACAGGATGGTGCTCCTGCTCACTGCTCCAAAATGTCTCGCATATTTATCGGGAAAAAATCGGAGTGAGTAACCAGTCGACGAACACACCAGCCTTAGCCAGGTTGTAGTCACCACTTATTCGCTCGACTACTGGTGTTGGGGAAGATTGGAAACCATTATCCACGAACGTAAGCGATAGAAATTAGCCAATAAATGACTCAAATCTGCGCTCATAAGAATGAGACCCATTTGAAAGATATATTTTATTAATTGTCATTTGATGCATTAGAAAATGAAAAACTATTTTTTTTATTCCATTATTTCAAAGTTGAAATTGTTTTATTGTGTCATTTTATGGAGCGTGTGAACTGTTATAAAATTAATCAAAAAATATTAATTAAGTAAACCACAAAACACTATGAAAAAAACAAGCAAATCACCTAATCTGCCGTTTTTTCTGGAATTTGTTGAACTATAGGTTGATCATTCGCTTTGTATTCCATATATGAAGTACCGAAATAGTAATAAACAAACATGGAGTTTTCTTATGAAATTTTGAAATTGCAGGGCTGTGACACTAGCGTCAAACTGTGGCTAAGTTTAAATGCAATGCTGACCTTTCCAGTGACGTCATTTCTGATACTGGAATCAACCAGCAATCGATAATGATTAAGTGCCAACGAGTGCCAACGAGATATTGTAGGAATATTTCTCAGCGAAATCATATATAATCAAATACACATAAAATAATTAATATTGTACGGAACACTGATTATGTGAAAAAAATTCAATAATGCACACTCTGCCGGCTGGAACAATTTTTCACAGCCTCTTACTGAACTGCGAGATATATAATAAAATAAAAGCGGGGAATAGTGATAATGACTTCGTAGCGCGAATTTGTGAAGAAACAGAGATTTATTGTATCGCCCGTAGGTATAAGCTTGGGGTCGAATTGGCGGCAGTCGGCGTTAACTTATTTTGTGACCGTGACGGACGGTATGTAGCTGAACTTTTCGCAACCTGTATTTTTAGTGGAAGGTGTGTTTTCTCCTCACCCATAGTGGAAGGTGTGTTTTCTCCTCACCCATTCTAAAACAAGCCCAACTTCCTACAATGATTTCTAGGTATAACATTAAATACCAAATTATTTCTAAACTATTCGCCAACAGTGACGGCGCAAATCCTATTTTTTTCCCGTTCTTATGATGATATAAATTATCATTCAAAGCAAATACAAACACCTGAAACCTACAATGAAGAATAAGACCCAGGAACCTTACCATTAACCAACGTAAACCACCTATTAATATGTGAAACCAATAAAAATAACAAGATTTTCCTTGAATTAAACTGGAAAAAAACAATTAAAATGTTATTTCCAATAGTAATGCCCGACAGAATTAATTTATTTTGCAATATTAGAAAAATTAGATCGACATCCTATATCAACACCTAAAATCTACCAATAACTACTAACCATAACAAATAAAGGGAAATTATCCTATTTTTAATCCTCTTTTTACGGTAATTTACTACAGTCAATGCACGAACCTAGTCAAAGATTCAATCCAAAAGGCTCATCATACAAATCTAATTAAAACAGCTAAGCGTACTCCGCGGTAAGCGAGATAGTGTCTGAGATAAGATGACGCCGGCCGCCGCCGTACGAGCGATTCAATTACGAGCGATACGTACGAGCGATTCAATTACGAGCGATATGTACTAGCGATTCAATTACGAGCGATATGTATGAGCGATTCAATTACGAGCGATATGTACGAGCGATTCAATTACGAGCGATATGTACGAGCGATTCAATTACGAGCGATATGTACGAGCGATTTAATTACGAGCGATATGTACGAGCGATTCAATTACGAGCGATATGTACGAGCGATTCAATTACGAGCGATACGTACGAGCGATTCAATTATTCGATATGTTTATCCATTAAACCGTTTTACGGTAGAATTATTACGGCTCGTGGGACATCTAAATTGTAGCAAAAAATATTCATTGCTATTAGGTTCTAGAACTGTACCCAAATAACTTTATCCTTGGTGATTTAGCCCCTTTTTTGATGAAAAATAAGTTTCAAAATGAATAGTTGAATAAACATTAATGTGCTTTTCGGGTGGGGGAATCTCCTAAATTTCGGCCACGCATACGCCACCCCCAGACTGGCTACGACGCCATCCGGATCAGGTGACACTTTGTTATGATTGACCTCATAAAGAAACAAAGAGCTCTTCGAACACTTAATTCAATCATCAAAACTTCTTTCTGTCATGTTGCTATTCTTTTGTAACAAACACCACGCATCTGTCCCATCGCATTTTCTTCTATCTCCATTCCGGCTCAAAAGACTCGATCAATTGGAGACCGATCTCACTTAGCGCCTCAGGATAGGAAAAGATCCGATTCGGTGTTTTTACTCATCTCAATTGTGGAGAAAGTAGATTTGTTCCAATTTAAGGGAATGATTTTTAAAGTCAAGTCCCCCTGTTGTCATTCCGTATTTAATGTGGCGTCCAAAGGATGAGATATATTTCACACAAATTCTTCTCTGGCATGATTTGAATGACATAGTGTTTGAATGGGAACTGTGAAGGCATTACTACAGGGTCGTTATGGCAGGGTGGGACGAAATACCATTATTCTTTACATATTTTGAGCTACGCTCCATAGAGGAATCCTCGAGATTGCGTGTCAAATACAGCATCATTTGTGTAATTTATTGAATTTTTGTCAATAAAGACGATTGAGTAAATTAAAATTTGCAGTTTCCCCATGATATTTTTTACATATAAGAGAACATCAAGCACGAAATGAATGGGTAATACTATACCTTTGTGTCAGGTTTCGAACACAAATATATTCAAAATGCTGTTCAATGTTACTACACAAGATACGCAGGAATTCAGTTACGTGCTAGTAATGCATGCCAAAGAGTAATGCCCAGATATAGCAACACTTCAAGTCGTATAAATAACCGTCCTCTGCAGTGGGACCATTTCTCTCAGGCACGTTTTACGACGGACCGTTTGATGAGATACTTGGTTCTTTTTAGGCCGTGCATAACGGGGTTAGAAGCAGCATTTTAGTTACATCTTTCTTCTGCAACGGAGGTTCACGAAGTACAATGGATGATGTTCCTGCATTTTTTTTCTTGGATTACACTTGCTAAATCGTGTGAAGTTTAAACAACGATTACATATCATCAACAAATACCTATTTTACTAACGAATGTTTCAGAGTTTGAAGTTTAAACAACGATTACATATCATCAACAAATACCTATTTTAGTAACGAATGTTTCAGAGTTTGAAGTTTAAACAACGATTACATATCATCAACAAATACCTATTTTACTAACGAATGTTTCAGAGTTTGAAGTTTAAACAACGATTACATATCATCAACAAATACCTATTTTAGTAACGAATGTTTCAGAGTTTGAAGTTTAAACA
>SDVV010037121.1:0-10874 GCA_016164225.1 Gammarus roeselii
GCCAGAAGTCTGTGATCAGCGTGAGGCAAGATTGCAATTAAATATGGGCTGGGCGCTGTATAATGCGCAAAAATTCTATGATCAGCGCGAGGCAAGATTGCAATTAAATATGGGCTGGGCGCTGTATAATGCGCAAAAATTCTATGATCAGCGTGAGGCAAGATCGCAATTAAATATGGGCTGGGCGCTGTATAATGTACCAAAAGTCCGTGATAAGCGTGAGGCAAGATTGCAATTAAATATGGGCTGGGCGCTGTATAATGCGCAAAAATTCTATGATCAGCGCGAGGCAAGATCACTCTCATCGTGATGACGCAAAGCGTGCTCTGTGATCAGCGCGAGGCAAGATCACTCTCATCGTGATGACGCAAAGCGTGCTCTCTGACCAGCGCGAGGCAAGATCACTCTCATCGTGATGACGCAAAGCGTGCTCTGTGATCAGCGCGAGGCAAGATCACTCTCATCGTGATGACGCAAAGCGTGCTCTGTGATCAGCGCGAGGCAAGATCACTCTCATCGTGATGACGCAAAGCGTGCTCTGTGATCAGCGCGAGGCAAGATCACTCTCATCGTGATGACGCAAAGCGTGCTCTGTGATCAGCGCGAGGCAAGATCACTCTCATCGTGATGACGCAAAGCGTGCTCTGTGATCAGCGCGAGGCAAGATCACTCTCATCGTGATGACGCAAAGCGTGCTCTGTGATCAGCGCGAGGCAAGATCACTCTCATCGTGATGACGCAAAGCGTGCTCTGTGATCAGCGCGAGGCAAGATCACTCTCATCGTGATGACGCAAAGCGTGCTCTGTGATCAGCGCGAGGCAAGATCACTCTCATCGTGATGACGCAAAGCGTGCTCTGTGATCAGCGCGAGGCAAGATCACTCTCATCGTGATGACGCAAAGCGTGCTCTATGATCAGCGCGAGGCAAGATCACTCTCATCGTGATGACGCAAAGCGTGCATGCGAGCTCAGGCTTGAAGTGGAACATACAAGATCTCCCTCACGGAAAAAGGTTTCCTGCTCATGTAATAGAGGAACTTTTCTGTGTACAACAATCAATTTTCCCTGGGATTATTCTTCATCCAATAAATATATATGAAGCATTGAAGGGTGTGATAAGAGCTCAGCCCTCTCCTATCAATCTTCTTGGCAATAGCTCGAACTTTGGTGTGAGAGTTGTCTCTAAGCTATAACGTGGTTTCGTGTGTCTAAAATAAATTGACAATAAAATTATAGCCTCTGGAAAGTATCGTACCGACGCATTGGGTGTTGAATTTATTTTGAATTTCACCCAGAGTTTGAATCGCGTTTGAAAAAGTATTATCTGTTGTCATTTTGCTATTGGCTTTGAGTCTAACTCTATTGAACGTGGTTCTTATGAATAAGATCTACACAACCTAAGGCGCTGCACACAACCGCTAGGCGCTGTACACTACCTAATGCGCTGTGCGCAACCTAAGGCGCTGTGCGCAACATAAGCCGCTGCACACAACCTAAGGCGTTGTACACAACCTAAGGCGCTGCACACAACCTGAGGCGCTGCTCACAACCAAAGGCGCTGTACACAACCTAAATCGCTGTACAAAACCTAAGGCGCTGTACACAACCTAAGAAAATCGCTTCTGCTCCCGTACCGATAACTAACCGATCTTTACAGAAAACCCCTTAGATACCACAGGCTGGTCCCTAGTTTCTGCTGGGACCTTAAACCGCACGTTTGTTTTGCTTGCAAAGTGTTCAATCAACGTTAGAAGCGGTAAAGCAGGTCAAGAGGCCTTTAAGAGTGAGCCCCCTGGCCCCTGGCGTGAACCAGGGGTCCAATGGGGAAAAGGAGGAAGCCCCACCCGGGAGGGACCAGCGCCCCCTCCAGAGTGACGAAGACCAAGATTCCAACGGCCAGGAACGTCAGCCTCTCCAAGATGACCAGCGCCACCTGGTCCAAGACGACCGCATCGACGAGTTACACAGAAAAGTCCAAAAATCAGGAATCTACTAGGCCAATCGACCGGCCTCTCTGACTAGGAAGCAGAAGTGTTCGCTGCAGAACCTAGCGCAATTGACGACCGTCTAACGAGGCTCGAGGGTCATGCCAAAACCATTTTTCTCCAGATCTACGAACTCGTAAAGAACCAACAAACTTAAGAACACGCAACTTACGCAAGTACCTCGACCTCTATGTCCGACGACAACTTTGACGACTCACCACCCTACAAAAACCCCAACCGAGCTCCGAGGGCTGCAAGGAGGAAGCATTTAATGAACACAACTGGTTCAACAATAGTCATACCTTTCCCGAACACCTGAAGATCACGTTCGACGCTAAAGACAGACCGGATATTTCTCCGTACACTTTGCAAAAAGAGCTGGGCTCTTTCACTGGACGCCCAGTCCTGAGCTTCGCCACCAGCGGTGACGAAGGCTTTGCCATCAGAGTAGACACAAAACTTCAAAGGGACACAATTCTCTCCAAAACTAGACTCGGTGGAAAGCCATGCAAAATAGTGCCACACCCGACTTTCTCTTCAAGTTCAGGTTTGATCTACGTTGAAGATATCCCGGAGGAGGAAATCGAGAAGTATATCACTGGACTCGTTCAATACGAAGACTGCGTAGTCGAAGCAAAACTCGCACAAAAAATCACATCAAGAAGAGAGACCACTACAGCTCTAATACTAAAATTCAACTGCCCTACTCCACCTAAACACCTAGACATTCCCTTCTGCGCCACCATAAACCAAGGTTACACCGTTTGAGAGACGTCCAGTGCGATGTTATAAATGTCAGAAATACGGACACACGAGCGGAAACTGTAATGGTAAGCAAAATTGCTCATACTGCTCCCAAGATGATCATGACAAACAGGAAGATCCCAAGTCGTGCCGGTCCGAAGAACCGCACTGTTTTTACCGCAAAGTAAATGGACACCCTACCGGACATAGAGATTGTCCAGAGGATGAGACGGAGAGAGCGATCCACCAATACCAGATAGATCACGGGATCGGGCGACGAGAGGCTGCATGTAGTCTTGATGCGCTCTTCCCAGAATGACCCTCCTACCCAGAAGAAAAGACCAGCACCATTCCCTACCCGCTTTCTCATAACGTTCGAAGAAAGTGGTACAAGCAAAGTTGCCTTTTCAACTAATCCATTTATAATGATGAAGTCACTCACCGAACAACTTGGAGGAAAACCGAAGGAAATTCAACGACAGGAAAGAAATATCTGGTCTATGTCGTAGAACGTGAACAAAGTGACGCTATACAAAAGATTACCGACGTAAATAAACTCAAAGTTACAGTTGAAACACATCCATCCTTTAACAATACCAAAATAATTATGTACACCTCCCGTTACACACCTACAACCGACCTCAGTGCTTTCGCTGAAGGTCTGGCTGAGGATTACGGAGTTACCGAAGTCCGTCAAGCAACATGGATAAAATCACGTATCGCAAGTTCTGCCGCATACCAAATTACCTTCTCAGGATACGACGCACCGGAATTCATAGTAATCCCGGGTGAACAAGGAAGAACCAAAACTCATCCAGTTGCGACATGGCCCTCAATGTGCAAAAAATGCCTTGAATACGGCCACGTTACCGCATACTGCCAGCCGCATACACCCCGACGTTGTAGGAAGTGCGCCGGCAAGCACGACAGAAAAGACTGCACAGCCAGCCACCCTAAATGCTACCACTGCTCATGCTACCATGAGGCAAGCGACCGCGACTGCCCAGTATACATGGACCAAAAATAAATAACAATCAGACAAAACGAACGTAGAGTTACACGGAAACAAGCTATCTAAATCTGGAAAGACGATAACCCAAACCGCCTCAATTTTGCCAAAGCAGTCAAATCGTCAATTCAACCCAACTCCCCCGACAACATCCACACATCGTCAGGACAACATCGCAACAAGACTGCAACACTCCTACCTGGCTGCAGTGCTTCCTCACTCAGCCCCTGCACCAGAGATGCACAGAGTTAGAAATAATTTCTGCGATGCCCAGGAGGACGCCGAGACGGATGCATCCCCTGCAGTTAACCACGCAGCAAGGCTCACTACTATGAAAACGAAAAGGCAAAGAGATGAAGAAGCCTCCGATGCCCAGGCGCCACTGAGCAAAAAGATCAGTAACAACTCTCTAACAACGGCCCGCCAGGACAAGAATCCAGAACTATCTCCACCTGTCTCAAATGCGGCTACATTCTTGGAAAACCACTGCGAGGGACACGACCCCCCGTTAACAAACCCGACTCACGAACACGTCACCAGCGAGAACGATCACGGCACCGACGAGGCGCTTATCTCGAAAAACTCATTCGCGAGACCTCTGAACAATCAGTCACAGTCATCTTACCTGACCTCACAACCACCCACGCAGATCAAAAAGGCTATAAAAGAAGAAGAGTGCACGCGATCACAAGAACACTCGCAGCCGCGACCGCAGCAATCACAGCAGACCGCTTTCCACCGATGAAAGACACTCTCGTGAACACTCCCGCCCCGGAACCCCCAGACCAACTCAAAAACGCGAACACCAAAAGAGCTTCCACAAATCAAGCAACCACTCTAGATCATCATGGTCGGAGTGTGAACAGCCTTCAAAATGAACACCAAAATACTTCAGTGGAACTGCCAGGGACTCGGAAACAAGAAAGACGAATTACTATCCTTAATCGCCACCCATAAGCCTTTGGTGATAGGTCTCCAAGAGATCATACACCGCCGCGAAGGCCACACCAACGTTACTGCTCACGTCGGAGTGGCACTTATGATCCACCAAAGCGTGTCTCATCTCCCTCTTCCCCTGAGGACAGAACTCCAAGCTATCGCTATAAAGATACGCGTCTCAAGGCCAATAACATTGGTATCCATCTACTCGTCACGAAGCCATGACCTCTCGGAAGCACTAATGACCGAATTACTAAACCAACTGCCCTCGCCAATACTCCTCCTTGGAGACTTCAACAGCTGCCATGAAACATGAAGATGCGTGAAAACAGACCCCAGGGAAGTGATAATGGCTAACACCATAAACACTCACCACCTGGTCCTTTTCAACGACGGACAACCCACCCGAATCACCCCCGAAAGTTAAACTGCCATCGATTTATCCATAGCATGCTCCCCCACTCTGGCACCCCAACTCGATTGGGGAGTTTTGCCTTCAACACACGACAGTGACCATAACTCAGTCATCATATCACTTTTCACCAACCAACCAAGAAACCCTGCCACAAAAGAACTTTGATTCAACTACCGGAAAGACAGCTGGGTGGATACTCAGCACACATCGCGTGGTGGAGCTATACGGATGGCATCTCCGAAAACATTTCGGAACACGACCTCGTCGCTCAACTATACGAAAAGTTTCAAGCTGAAGCCGAGGCAAGCATTCCCCAATATGCCCCCTAAACCTTCTTTCCGAAACCATGGTGGGGCAGCGAGGTGCAAGATGCAAGAGATAAGCGTGAAAGGCTATACAATGCCTACCGACGTGAACGGTCCCCCAGGAATCGAGTAGCGTGGGAAAAGGCATCTGCTGTATACCGAAAACTTCGAGTGGATAAGAAACGTGAAAGCTGGGCTCAGTTAGTCAACACTATTAATCAAAACACTCCCCTCTCTCAAGTGTGGGAAAAAATCCGACGGATCCAGGGTAAACCTGAGCGACTTATTAACATCCTTTCAGACGGAGGTAGAACTTATTCTTCCCACGCGGAAATCTTAAATAAACTAGTTAAGACTTTTAGCCAGATATCGCAATCAACAAACTATACGGCTGCTTTCCAACGGGAAAATGACTTACGAGAAAGTGAACATCTTGACTTTACTCCTAGAAACGAAGAGGCCTACAACAAACCTTTCTCCCTCCACGAACTACAGTGCACAATAGACCAAACACTTGAAACTTCACCTGGGCCAGACCGGGTGCACATCAACATGATCAAGAATTTCCCAGATGGCGCCCGTGAGTACTTATTAAAAGTGTCAACTGTCTGTATTCAAACTCATTTTTTCCCGATCAATGGCGGGAATCTGTAACTATCCCAATACCCAAACCCGGGAAATTCTACGGTGACCTACATAATTATCGCCCCATCGCTCTTACCAGCGTCCTCTGCAAGACCACGGAAAGAATGATGAACACGCACCTTGTCGACCAACTTGATATGCATGCAGGCCTGAACAGCATCCAGTGTGGCAGCCGCAAGCGCCATTCTACGACGGACCACCTTGTAAGACTGGAATCTGACATTAGACAGACATTTGTCCGAGGGCAACACGTGGTTTCCATATTTTTTGACGTGGAAAAAGCCTACGATACTACCTGGAAATATGGCCTCATGAAGGATCTCCACCGCAAAGGGCTGAGAGGCCACTTATCACGTTACATCCACCAATTCTTGCAAGATCGCACCTTCTGGGTTAAGGTCGGCAACACCTTGTCACCATCCTATCCGCAAGAAATGGGCGTCACCCAAGGAAGCGTCCTCAGTGTCACTCTTTTTATACTCAAAATCGACCAGCTGGCAGACATTCTCCCGCGCGACGGAAGATTGCTTTCACCACTACAAATAAGCTACAGGCACCCTAGCCTCTTAACAATTCAACAGGAACTCCAGAAATGTCTAAACCTAGACTGGAACTGGGCCTCCCTAAACGGATTCAGATTCTCGCCCTCCAAAACGAAAAGCATGCACTTCACTCTCGTGCCCGGCTTGCATCTAAAACCAGCCCTAAACCTAAACAACACTCCGCTAGTATACGAAGAATCAATAAGATTCCTCGGTCTTGTGTGGGACCCTAAACTCACATGGCAACCTCATAATACAGCCCTGGAGACTCGCTGCAAAAAAGCAACCGGACTTATTCTCTCTGCAACATCCTTGAAATTTTGAGCCGATATGGACAACGGCATGACGTTATTTAGAACATTAATACCCTCGCGCATTGACTATGGAGCAGTTGTTTACGGTTCAGCAGCCAAAACCACCCTTGAACCTCTTTCCACCATCGTAAACAACGCTCTGCGTATCATAGCCGGCGCGTTCCGTTCCACACCCATCGAATCCCTGAACGCGCTTGCTAACGAGCTTCTTCTTTCGTTCAGGAGAGACAAACTCTCACTAATTACTATTTTAAGACGAGGAGCTACATCAACAGCCCAACACTCAGTGACGTCACCAACATTCTCGATAAACGCCTCTTTGCGGCTAAGAAGAACATATGCCCACCCTTTTCTCTACGTGTGGACAACTTACTGACCTCGCTGAACATCAGTCGCAAAGCAATCATGCCTTCATTCTCATATCGAATTCTTCAAATCAACACACCAACGTGATTATCAGCCCACCGCTGGTCAACCTAGATTTGCAAACATACCCCAAAGCATCAACCCCAACCAACACGTACCGCCGAAAATTCCCTCGACTACTTGATGAACAGTACTCTGAGCACCGCCATATATACACTGACGGCTCCTGAACATCGGACGGAGTGGGAGCTGCCACTGTAGGCGAAGGGATCTCGCGTTCGGCCACCCTACCACAGGAGTCTTCTGTATTTTCTGCAGAGCTGCACCCACTCGAATTAGCCATCTCCATTACAAAAAGTGACCGCCTCCCCCCAATATGTTATGTTTTTAGACAGTCTGAGTGTTCTCATCCAGCTGAAAACTCTGCACTTTGATCACCCTGCCCTTAGAAAAATGCAACACGACCAATAACGATGTCCGAGACGGGCCAAGCGGTCGAGTTCGGCTGGAACCCTGGACAAGTGGGAATAAGAAGAAACGAGCGCGCAGATTCCCTATCTAAACGGGTGTCTACCCAGCAAGAACAATTCATCTCCATTCATTACCGAGACTGGTTCCCAGTCATCACGATGGAACGACTCTTGGCAACAGAGTGGACAAAAAATGCTTACAGTTAAACCATTCGTGGGAGAGTGGTCGTAAACATAGGACCGGATGCACCACCATGCCCTTGTTGCCACCAAGTGGCAATCAGTGTGAAACCCTTACTTTTGGATTGTGGTGCACTCGCAGCAGCCCGACGAGCCTTCTTGAGCCCCCCGGGCAACCTACAACGCCTGCTCACAGAAACAGAAAACCGAAAAAAAACTGATCGCTTTCGGAAAACATACCGGACTATACGAAGTCGTGTGAAACTTATGAGGTTTGAATCATCTCTGTTCCTGAGCTCGCTGTCCTCCCTGCGTATTAATTATGAACTTTAACTTAACTTCGTGCACAAAGCTGTGCAGAATCAACGGATCATCGTGCCTTACGGAGGAGCACTCAGGGACTACACGTATGAGCTCCGGTGGAAAACAGAAGAAACTACTACTACTACACAACCTAGGGAGCTGTGCACAACCTAAGACACTGTACACAACCTAAGACACTGTACACAACCTAGGGCCCTGTACGCAACCTAAGGTGATGTACACAACCTAAGTCGCTGTACACAACCTAAGGCACTGTACACAACCTAAGGCGCTGTACACAACCTACGACACTGTACATAACCTAAGGCGCTGAACACCACCTAAGGCCCTGTACGTTACCTAAGGTGGTGTACACAACGTAAGGCGCTGCACACAACCCATGGCGCTGTACACACCGGGTCGATGCTTTGGGACTATGCAGATGCCGCTACTTATTTATTGAACGTTGACAATTAATGATCGATATAATTTTGGGCATTGAAGATTAAAATCTGTCACTCCGCCACGTAACTTACAGTGGCCAGACAGATGTTCAGTAGTGAAAGAAAATTCGTAATAAAATTCGTCATGAATTAAAACCTGCATTTAATGTTTACCTTGACATTGGCAAGCTACATGAAGGCCCGCTCGTGCTCACCGAGGTGTAGGCAAGCAGATATTTGACGGCAAGCTCTTGTTTACTGTTGGTAAGCTCCATGGAGGCCCGCTCATACTCACCGAGGTGTAGGCAAGCAGTCATTTGACGGCCAGCTCACGTTTACTGTTGGTAAGCTACATGGAGGCCCGCTCATGCTCACCGTGATGTAATAGTTCCGCCTCCGATTGTCTTTAACGAAGAGTGCCAGGCCCTGGTGTCCGGGCTGGAATCCTTGCTGACCAGGGGAAGGGGACTGAGCTGGAGTGGCATATCCGCTGACCTTGACCTGCGTTGAGGAAAAGAGGCAACATTTGGTGACCTTGACCTGCGTTAAGGAAAAGAGGCAACATCTGGTGACCTTGACCTGCGTTGAGGAAAAGAGGCAACATCTGGTGACCTTGACATGCATTGAGGAAAAGAGGCAACATATGGTGACCTTGACATGCGTTGAGGAAAAGAGGCAACATCTGGTGACTTTGACCTGCGTTGAGGAAAAGAGGCAACATCTGGTGACTTTGACCTGCGTTGAGGAAAAGAGGCAACATCTGGTGACCTTGACATGCATTGAGGAAAAGAGGCAACATCTGGTGACTTTGACATGCGTTGAGGAAAAGAGGCAACATCTGGTGACTTTGACCTGCGTTGAGGAAAAGAGGCAACATCTGGTGACTTTGACCTGCGTTGAGGAAAAGAGGCAACATATGGTGACCTTGACATGCATTGAGGAAAAGAGGCAACATCTGGTGAGTAACAACGACACGGTAGAGGTGAGGAAAAGCTCGACCAGAGATCGTATAGGTAATTCTGGATGGTTCCTGACCACGACGACGGCGTTAGTGTGCGATACACCCGGCCATCTTGGCATTCCTTGCCGTGGGAATGCAAGATTCCTCGTACAATCAACCGAAATACATCCATCAATCAGTGAACCAGTTATGTTTATGTAAAGTCTTGCATCCTATCTAATATTAATTATTTTGACCGTCTGCACGAGAAACCATGTATGCGCGTGGTGAAGCCTGCAAGCACGGCCAGATATCTCTCACTCGATAATGATGCACTCTCTTCTTTTCATTTAGACTTGGTAAATTTGTTTGAGCGCAAGAAGCTAATTTCATTTAGTTTTCATGACTTACGTCTGTAACAATCTGCTTTGCACCACCCACCTGGCAGACATGACCAGATGGTATAGCTAATCGAAAAGAATCATCAACAACTGCTGAAATTGAATGGCTATTGCTCTATAGGCCTGACATTGATGTAGTTATAGGGATCATATATTCAGTTGAGGTCGTTCAGCAGTTATTTATTTTGAGCTGGAAATAGCCTTGATGATATGTCTTGTCTTGAGAAGAAGTATGTTCCTCCCCAACTCATGGCGCCCCTTGATATTAACTTGATATTAACTGGCGCCCCTTGATATTAACTGGCGCCCCATGATATAAACTGGCGCCCCTTGATATTACCTGGCGTCCCTTGACATTAACTGGCGCCCCTTGATATTACCTGGCGTCCCTTGATATTAACTGGCGCCCTTGATATTAACTGGCCCCCCATGATATTAACTAGCGCCCCTTGATATTAACTGGCGCCCCTTGATATTCCCTGGCGTCCCTTGACATTAACTGGCGCCCCTTGATATTACCTGGCGTCCCTTGATATTATCTGGCGCCCCTTGATATTAACTGGCGCCCTTTGATATTAACTGGCTCCCCTTAATATTAACTGGCGCCCCTTGATGTTAACTGGCGCCTTTGATATTAACTGGCGCCCCTTGATATTACCTGGCCCTTCTTGATATTAACTGGCGCCCTTAAAATTAACTTATAGATCTTGAAGTGAATCGTACAAATATTGACAAGGGGTAACATACTGGGGTAACATACTGGGTAACATACTGGGACTGCCTTGAACCTCTCACACCGCCCCAGCAATGACTAAGTATATTTAAGGTATCGGTGTTTTGTGATAAGATGAGCCACACTACGGTGACTCCTA
>SDVV010037122.1:0-10874 GCA_016164225.1 Gammarus roeselii
AGAGCAGAAAGTTCTGGCTGACGCTTCGTGATTGGTGGACTTGGTCATGGTGGAATGAGAGTTGAATTCATCAAGAATACGGGACAAAAGTTTGCCAATAGATACGAACTCATCGGCTTACAATTTTTCCCAACATGCTATTAAGAGCTTCTGAGACAACCTGAACCTTACGTAAAACCAATCGATTTTATCTCAATCTAAATGTCTTGAAGAAAGATGTCCTAAGTAAATATGCCAAGAAAACACCAGCTGGACTATTACAGTGATGTTGCACAGGTAATAAACACTGCCTTCAACAATCTCACATATTACCACATAGTAATTAGAGTATGTAAACTAAAACGAAACAAAATAACATTGATGGGTTGTCAGATGATACGAATAATTATTTCATTATTGACCTAAAAGCTGACAGTTCAACATCTTACATTTTACCGGTGATCAGAGGGTAGAGAGTTACGAACTCTAACACATCTGTAGTGAATACTGAATAGTTTTTTGTGTCAATAATAGCGGGGTATTATAGTGTTATCATTTCCTGTGTAATGATTGTGTGCAGCCGACAATTTTGTAAATAATTTAAATAGATCTTAGTCATGGTTTCTGTAAATGTATTGAATGAGGAAAGGGCAATTTGGAAGGTATATTGATCTAGCAGTTCCATGATATTATTGGTTTCAGAATTTAGATTTGGATGAGAATTCAATTGAATATTGTTTGTTGTTTCGACTCTGTAAATTAATAAATGAAAGGAACAGCGTAAAATAAATGGTTTCTATGAATATATAGAGGTTGGAACGTATTCAATAAAAATAGGATGACTAAACAGATCAAGACACGTCGATGATATGCTGTCGAAATATTGTTTGAATATTCGATTTTTATCGAATAATGAATCGAGGAATTTAGTGTTATCTATCTCATAAGTTTTTTTCATTTGAAATATTATATCACAGTCAATTACTTTATCTCCACAAAAGAGTATTATGTAATTCGTATTTTTTAGCCATAGATACCGATTCGTTTTGCAGTAGGTCAATTTTTTAGTTAATTGTGTCAGTTAATCGTCTTATGTTGTTCCAAGGGATGAAAGTCAAAAAGGTACTTTAAGCAGTTGACACGTTCAATTGAAAAAAGGACGAGGCGTCCACTATATCGTTAATTATTTCTTTTCAAAATTAGAGGCTGAAAAATTAACCCTGCGGATCTTTAAAAATATTATTGGGCAGGGTGGATTGTATTTTGATCACAGTTACATATTGATGGAGGTTGGCCAGATATGAAGCAAAGCAATCGACAGCGATTACTCGTATTCCAGAATACTTGAGTTTTGATGCTAAGATTAAATGGTCTACACAGTCAAAAGCCTTACGAAAACGAGAAATATAGATTACATTATGCAGTTTGTAACCCCATTATTGTGTAAGTACAGCAGGGGATTTACTATCCCCTAATTTGTATGTTTATTGGATCGGAATCAACCTGGTTTTCACTTAGAATACCGTTTTAATTTAAATAGCGTATTGGTTGTTTGTGAAAAAGCTCACCGCTCGCACCGAGAATCAAACCCGCGACAGTCTGGTGACTATCAAAGAATGAAGGAAGAACGGAGATGGGTCGATGACATTCATTATCAGTTTTTCCGACGTCTGTGAAAATGAGTGTCATTTCAGCAATTTTTGAGGAGTAAAGGAAAATATTTTGAATTAAGGACCTGCTGACAATTGGAGTTTGGATTGGAGATATTTTATATTAATGAATGTCTTTATGATACTGATGGAGCAACTATTGGTATTGCCTGATTAATTTTTCAGGAACCAGTTACTGGTGAAAAATATAAGGAATTAATAGATATATATTCAAGATGGTCGTCTTCATTGGCATTAATACCATCAGCAATAATCGTTCCTACCTTCACAAAGTAATAATTAAATATATTAATTATATCTATATCTTCTAATTGTTCGTCAATAGCACTTTTCTTTTGATGACTGTTAATATTTGTTATTATGAGTCTAAGTATGTTATTGAGCACCATCCACGTTCGTTGCAGATCTTTTTGAATTCAATGAATATCATTTTGTAGTAAAATCGTAAAGAAGATCGAACATGTTTTTTGTATCGGGTATAAGTAATTGTTTGGATCTCGCCTTACATGTACAAAGAAAAATAATTGTTTCGCTTTTTAATTTCCGATTTGATATCATCGGTAGTACAAAGTTTAGTTATGTCTTTAGAAGATACTGTTTTCGTTTTCAAGTTCATTAAGACATATCATTCATCTGCAAACAATTCAATTGTTTGATGTCTAGATCACGGTAATTTTCGTATAAAATTTAAGTCAAATCACATTAATTCAACCTATCATACAAGTTTCATATTGTTACATCATTTAATGATCTGCATTTCACTTTCCCCTTCTATCAACTGTTTCATCGACATAGTTTTATTTAGGATGACAAAGATGGGCAGATGGTCTGCAATATCAGCTATTAATATTCCAGAGATGTAGGCATGCGGGTTTATTATGGAAACTTTATCTATCAAGGGGGTAGAATCTTCAGTTTTCCTAATGAGGTTTTGATGTTAACGAAAATAATGCAAAGCTGTTTATTGTCCATAAGAGTTCTTAGAAATTATTGTTTGTTTTTGTCATTCATGATATCGGAATTGCAGGTGGTAAGAGGCGATGCAATGAGATCAGAGTGGCGGGGATGTGGGAAGAAAAGACTGCAAAAAGTAATAACAGGAAAACAGCGCTGACATCAGGAAGGGGAAGAGAAAGAGAGCTGATAGGAGAGCGACAAAGATTATGGTAAGGAAGATAAATGCTCAAAAGAAAATGCAGAAAAAAATAATATGTTCCGGAAATCGGTGAGACAGGTGAGGATGCATACAGTCGATAAATGAGACGGTGACGAGAAATAAATGTCGTTAGTTCCGGTGGAAAACTGGGAGCTGGCTGCCTTGAACTGTGGCTGAGAGTGGATGGATTAGATAGAATCATTGATGGTGTAGTTCGCGAACGGGTGATGCCTATTCGGGTAAAGATGAATGTCGCGAGCGTGTTTCTTAGAGAAAGGGTTCGTGGTGTTGTCGTTGGGCTTTGATGTCGTCATGGTTCAATACCCAATGAGGGTGGTGAGACTGAGTGAGCGGCAGGTGAGGATGTCGTCATGGTTCAGTACCCAATGAGGGTGGTGAGACTGAGTGAGCGGCAGGTGAGGATGTCGTCATGGTTCAGTACCCAATAAGGGTGGTGAGACTGAGTGAGCGGCAGGTGAGGATGTCTTCATGGTTCAGTACCCAATAAGGGTGGTGAGACTGACTGAGCGGCAGGTGAGGATGTCGTCATGGTTTAGTACCCAATAAGGGTGGTGAGACTGAGTGAGCGGCAGGTGAGGATGTCGTCATGGTTCAGTGCCCAATAAGGGTGGTGAGACTGAGTGAGCGGCAGGTGAGGATGTCGTCATGGTTCAGTACCCAATAAAGGTGGTGAGACTGAGTGAGCGGCAGGTGAGGATGTCTTCATGGTTCAGTACCCAATAAGGGTGGTGAGACTGAGTGAGAGGCAGGTGAGGATGTCGTCGTGGTTCAGAACCCAATAAGTGTGGTGAGACTGAGTGAGCGGCAGGTGAGGATGTCGGCATGGTTCAGTACCCAATAAGGGTGGTGAGACTGAGTGAGCGGCAGGTGAGAAGGTTAACAGTACCTATCATTATGTTACTGGTGCCACTTGATTGGCACAGTGCATGTGTGTAACTGTACGGTAAAGGTGATACCTATGAATGTAGTCTTTATTCGTGAGATCTCCGTCTGCTGTTTGTAGTAGGGAAGTTATACGGTATACAGATCATTTCGAGGGTACAGATTATTAGGATGACCCCAGTTATCAAAGTGCAGTGAGCTAATCGATGGAAAGTGGTGTCTAAATCTATTTTTTTGACTGGGTCAGTTTGGAGGAATTAGAATTGATTTAAAATTAATGTTGCTATAATGACAGGTGAAAATATATTAAAAATTTAACGCAACACAAATAATATCACCAAGCCTTCGCCAGCGTGTGTTGTTCAGAAGAAAATATTTACTATTTAACATACTTAGCATTAATTTACAAGAAGGGTTGTACATAAATTCACCATTACATCTCAATAATCAGGGAATATGGTCGGAGGACACTCACTCCCAACAGTCGATTTTTCATACGGTCATGACAAAAGAAAGCGTCGTATTGGAATATTGATTCTTTGAAAACGAAGTAAAACAAGTTAGGTCCACTCTCGTTTCCGTTGTCATGACATTATACTGTTTTCACTGACCTTTAATATAAGATACTGGGGTTGCAATGACACGTAATATTTGACATACGGGTCACAAACTTTGATGCTGTTTACACAAGTAACATGACGGATTGTACATATGCAGGGGAAAAACATTGCAATGAGGCATTACACTGTCACTGAGAATAAAGCAGGCTCCTACGAGATGAATTGAAATATGAGTATTTGAAAGAGGAAAAAAAAACTTAGAATAAAAATTTCATTGATTAAAAACAAATAGTTGGCATGATAAATTGCGTGTAAGAAGTCATTCCTAATCAAGAGTTTATGCACGAAAAAGTTCATCAGGAAAAAAATTAGTTAACGTTGTAAGAGGCCTTTTTCTGCTACTCGTTCTTATGAGTGCAGCTATCGGATTTTTATTGTTATCATCCATGATGTGTATGACGGTTGGAATTGTGTCGACGTGTTGAGATGAATTTGTAAAGCTGAATTGCTACGAGGATTACACATGGGAATATTTCCTACGATATAATTGTGATCAATGTAAGTTAATTGATGCACTGCTTTCTTAATGAACCTTGCACCGAAAAAAACAATAATGTGACAGAGTGAGAATATTATATTGACGATAGAGAGGCAACGTGAGGTGTCGTTAACAAGCATATGATAGAACTGTTCGAATGACTCGTTTGATTAGGAATGATAGGTCTAAGGTTCGGTTTTGGCATACACATTTATACTGTATATCAGAAATGGATGAATAATGCTGATGAACAAAATACATTTTTTGTTGTACACTTCTTGGACCATTTTGGACTTCGTGAAGAATGTCACACGATTTGGATAATTGCAGTCAACAAAAGAAACGTGATGTTTGCAGTTAAATTTACCGGCTTCAATCACACAGAGAGTTTTGTTTTTGTTGCATTTACCATTGGTTGACTATATAACTCGACCTGTGTTAGAAATAGGTATCTTCCACATGGTACACTATCATAACCTGCGTCTTGTCGACATTAAGCGTCATCCTATTATATGTGAGCCTGTGTAAAATGGGGGTCAATTGATTATTCCTATTGGTAATCGCATCATTACGATTGTTTCCGGTTGAGTACAAAGTATTAGGCAGGAGGTACTATATTAAACGAAATACTACAACAGTTTGGTTCGCCATTCTATTCATTTTGTTGAATACCGATTCACTGACTCTGGTAATAGTAATTTATCCTGCCTACCTATTCAAAATATACTTCTTTTGAACAAATGAATACATGTCTGCCAGTTCCCATCAGATGATTACTTACTCGAGATTATATGAGCAGTATAACATACAAACATTTCATATCTGACGAGGAGGGATTCTTCTAACTGGAACGTATCCAACATACCTTGCCGATCGGTTTCGCCTACACGTAACCCACTTCCAAAGGAATTCTCGCCCCCGCCTTAGTTACTGGTCAGGCCGCTCGCGCCTCATCCCTCAACCGGTCACCGAGGCTATTTGTTCTCAACAGTATTGGCTCGCCAAGGCTTTTTTTGGCGTCTGACATTTGCAATTAATTTCTGATAAATTGGAAATCCGTTGCAAAAGCTAAGCTGTTGGAGCACATAATTGCTCGTGTCCAGAGAAACATCATTTTAGTGTGTGTTTTTTAGCGACGGACTTTTCAAAGTATGTCGAGCAAAAGTAGTCGTCCATGGAATGAAGAATTATTCAATACGAGTAAAAAATACCACAATAATGTCAGCCGTATGTGGCAACGTAGTAGCCAGAGTCATACCGTTGCAGGTATATGATCAATACAGACTAACAATCAAGCGATATGAGTTCATAGCCCTACCCCTGTTCAATGTTTCTCAGACGTGAAAAAAAATATGTTAGGAAAAAAAAACTTTCAAAACTCCGGCATGTGCTAAATTGAGTTGCAGCTTGACGTGTGTCATTTTTCTTGGAGCAGGGGATACGAATACTTGGCACCGATGTACCCCTTGCCAGACGACGAAAAAACACCCACCTTAAAAAAAACAACCTAAGAGAACGTCAACTTTTTAGCCAAACCCTTGCTGACCGCCAAATCTACTTTAATCAACCATATATTGGATCAACGTAATCAAGCTCAACCTATTAAGTCCCAATTTTTTTTGCTCAATCCTATATACCGTCCATTTTTTTTGCTCCATCCTATATAACGTCAATTTTTTGTCTCAATCCTATATAACGTCCACCTTAAATAACATCAAATTAAAAAACGTCCACCTTAAATAACACCAACCTAGAACTACGTCTACCTTATCTAACATCAAACTAGAAGAACGTTACCTTTTCTTCCGCTTTGCCGTGCAATTGAGCCGTCTGTAATCGATTGTCGCTCCACGGTCCCTGGGGACCATCCATTTCACTCACCGCATGCTTTTGTTTTTGGCTTGCTAGCTAACCTAACCTAACCTAACCTAACCTAACCAAACCTTTGGAGCGACAATCGATAACAGACGGTTAAATTGTGTGACGAAAGCGGAAGAAAAGTTGACGTTGTTTTAGGTTAGTGTTATTTAAGGTGGACGTTCTTCCAGGTTGGTGTTATTTAAGGTGGACGTTCTTCCAGGTTGGTGTTATTTAAGGTGGACGTTCTTTCAGGTTTTTGTTATTCAAAGTGGACTTTATATAGGATAAAGCGAAATAAAAACGTTATATAGATTGGATGTTAGATTTAAAGATGCAAAATAAATTGAAATTGTATTGAGAATTGAGATTGTCCCCCCGTAGCGGGGGTGTTAGAATCCTGCTACCGTAACCCCTGCGTGTCGTAGGAGGCGACTAAAAGGAAGTTCTGTAACCGGGGCCTAGAATACTGCTACCGCAACCCCTGTTTGTCGTAGGAGGCCACTAATAAGGGGTGGGGCGAGGGGGCTAGGAATCCTCTCCTCTGTAAAATTTCTCCGTAACAGACGGCAAGACGAGCGGAGGGAAGAGAGGCTCACTCCTCTCCGAACCCTATTGTTAGGGTTGCTGAATGTGCATAGTTGTAGTACGAATAAAGCAAGGAGGCGGTAGATTGGCGATATGTTTGAGAAGAGGAAATTAGATGTGTTGGCGCTGAGTGAGACTAAGTTGAAGGGTAAGGGCGAATGTGAGTTTGGAGTGGTAAGTGGAAGAAGGTCAGGCGCGGACGAAGGTTGGGCACGAGAAGGTGTGCTGTTGCTATTGAGTGATCAACTGGCTAGTAGCGTTACTGAGTGGAAAGAGGTGTCCTCAAGATTAATGTGGGTGAATGTAAAGTGTGGCGTAGAAAAATGGGTATTTGTGAGTGCGAACAGCGAGAGGAGTGAGGAGGAGAGGGAGCAATTTTGAACTGACCTGAGCGAGTGTATTGAGAGTTTTGGATGTCAATTCAGTGTGGTTGTACTGGGCAACCTTAATGCGAGAGTGGGAGATGGTAGGAATTGTAGTGAAGAAAATCTCATAGGTATATGCATGGAGCAGGAGCTGGTAGTCGGAAACAGCCTGTTCAAGAATTGAGAAATCCACAAGTACTCATGGTTAAGGATAGCCCATGGTGAAGTGGTAGAGAGAGCGCTGATGGATTTTGTGCTGATTTCAAGGAGAGTGGTGCGGAGGCTGTTGGATGTGCTAGTGTTGAGAGGAGAGGGTGGGAGAGTGTCTGACCATCTGCTGTTAGAGGGAAGATTGAGAGTGAAGCTTAGGTGGAAGGGGAACAAAGGAGTGGAGGAGGAAGAGAGGTTGTGAAAGAAAGTGAGCTAAATAAGAAAAGCAGAGCGGAGGAGTTACAGCGGGCGTTGAGGGAGGAATTTGACAACGTGAGAGGGCAGGACTTACAAGATGTGGAGGAAAAACGGGAGACGTTCAGAGATGCCTTGTTGAGATGTTCGAGAAATGTGTGTGGTGTGCGACGTGTGGGCGGGTGCAGATGAAAGGGCTGCGAGTGGTGGAACGAGGAGGTCAAACTGGTGGTGGCGCAGAAGCGAAGAGCTTTTGAGGAGTGGTTGCAGGCGAAGTCGGCGGTGGCCTATGACAACTGTAAGGAGATGAGGAAGGAGGCAAAGCGAGTTATGAGGAGAACTAAAATAGACGCTGATGCAAGGTGGGGCAGACGGTTGTGCCAGTATTTTTAGGTGAACAAAAAGTTGTTCTGGAAAGAAGTTAGGAGTGTGAGACAGGGAGAAATCGGAAAGGAGGAGGCAGGGCAAGATGAGAACGGCCAGTTGTTGACGGACAGGGGTATTGCACGGAAAGTGTGGGACGAGTATTTTGATGAATTGTGGAATATCGAGGATGACAGAGAGGCTGACATTGCTGCTGGGGGTGGTGGTGCGCGGATGCCGGTTTTTGGAGAGAGACTTGCTGCAGACATTACTAGGAAAGAGGTGCAGCGGGTGATGAAAGCAGGGAAAGCCCCTGGTTTGGATGGCATTACGACTGAGTGCCTGAAAAATGGTGGAATTACGATTGTCAAATAGTTAGTGAGGCTACTGAACATTTGTTTTGTAGTGGGCGTGGTACCGATTGAGTGACGCAGTGCCTGCATTGTCCCGCTTTATATGAGCAAATGAGATATAAATGAATGCTGCAACTCAAGGGGTATCAGTACGTTGTGTGTGGTCGGTAAGTCGTATGACAGAGTGCTGATCAAAGGGATTAGAGAATGTACGAATTACGCAATTGGAGAGGAACAACGGGGTTTTAGGAGTGGTAGAGGGTGTGTCGATCAGATTTTTACAGTGAGACAGGTCTGTGAGAAGTACCTTGCAAATGGAAAGAATGTGTTCTGGGCCTCATGGATCTGGAAAAGGCATACGACAGGATTGACAAGGAAGCGCTGTGGAGAGTGTTGCGTTTGTATGGAGTGGGTGGAAAGCTGTGGAAAGCGGTGCAGAGTTTCTATGTTGGCACCCGAGCATGTGTCAGAGTGTGAAGCGAGGTGAGTGATTGGTTATAAGTGAAAAAAAATCTGAGACAAGGCTGCGTGATGCCTTCTTGACTGTTCAATCTCTATATGGATGGAGCAGTCAGGGAGGTGCGCGAGTGTGCTATGTCGATGCATGGAGCTGTTGGAAGCGAATGGGTGGAGTTGGCAGTTGCGCCAGTTGCTGTTTGCGTATGATACGGCTTTGGTGGCAAATTCAGAGGAGAAGCTATGTAGGCTGATGTCTGAGTTTGGTAGAGTGTGTGAGAGAAGGAAGCTTCGAGTAAACGTGGGTAAAAGTAAAGTGATGAGATTCTAAGGGACTGCCGATGCGAGCAGTGTTAGTGTCCTCCTAAACGGAGAGTTGTTGGAAGAAGTTCAGTGTTGTAAGTATATGGGCTCCCATGTGGAGAAGACTGAACTAGTGGAAACTGAGGTGAAGTCGCGAGTGAAGGAGGGGTGTAAAGTGTTGGGTGCACTGAAGAGCGTAATGAGCTGCTGGATGTTGGGGATGGAAACAAAGAGAGAGCTCTATGAGGGTGTCGTTGTCCCAACTGTAATGTGCGGAACTGAGACTTGGGGGTGAGAGCAGAGGAGAGAAGAAGTTTGGATGTTTTCGAGATGAAATGTTTGAGGAGCATGGCTGGAGGGTCGCCGAGAGACAGGTTCACTAACGACGTCATCCGAATCAGAACGGGATGATGAAGAAATTAAAGACAGAGTTGATTTGCGTGTTCTGAGATGGTTCGGGCATGTGGTGAGGTAGGATGAGACGAGATTGGTGAAAAGGGTGGGGAAGGCAGAGGCAAGTAGGCGTAGAAGGAGACCAAAGTTTGGGTGGATGAATGGTGTGAAGCAGGCGTTACGAAGGAGAGACCTGAGTGTGGAGGTAACGAGAGAGCGTGCACTGGATGGGCGTGAGTGGAGAATGATTGTGAACGGATGAGTTTTGACGCTCCCCTGATGTGCGTTCCCACCCTAGGCACATCGTTGATAGACGGGATAGTCGTGGGGGGGGGGGGCGGTCATCATGACGCGGCATGGGTAAACCAGTCACACTGTCGGGCCCTGCTGCCGACACTGACCTGGAACAGCACTCATGACCTGGACGGTGTGTTGCGGTAATCCTGGCCGGGCCTTTTTTAGCAAAAGAGCTAAGGTGAGCGAGTGTGAGTGCACGAGAGTGTGAGGTGGGCATTGCTGTCGGCCACCCCCTTGCTGGGGGACTTCGGCCTAATGTCTGTATCTGTAAAATATGATGCTGTACCCGATTGATTAGGGAAAAAAATACGTTAAATAGGATTGACGTTATTTTAATGGAGTCGACTCGAAATTGGTCTTAATTGGTTTGATCTTCAATATGTTGATCTTCTTCGGAAGCGCCCGCTCTGAGATGACAAGACGAGCGAGATGCCCCCCACCCCGAACTATATTGCAAGATGTGCATGTCTGTAGTTAGGACACAGTAACAAAGAGAGAGATAATTAAGATATTTGTGATGAGAAAATTGGAGGTGTTTACAAGTGTTTACATGTGTAGGAAGACAACATCAGGCATATTGGCCCAAACTTGGTTGCCTTTTGATAGCAAGATGGTTAGTTCTGGAGTGGAACGTCTAAGAGGCCTATTGGCCCAAACTAGGTTGCCTTTTGATAGCTAGATGATTTTT
>SDVV010037123.1:0-10874 GCA_016164225.1 Gammarus roeselii
TGCACTGCCAAAAAAGATGTTGCTAAGCAAACCAGAGGACAAAATACCTTTGGTAACATGCTAACACGGAAGTTCTATTTGCACCAAAGGGTGCAAAACACAGCTTTGCCACTGAAATGTTACTCAGTTTACTGCAATGCACTGTGGAGATTTCTGTGAATACAATGTGAGAAAGCTGACAGTGCGCTATAATGACACCTTCCATCAACTGATACAGAGTAATGGCTTGTAAAAAAAAATTGTTATTGCAATCTGCACCAGCGATGCGCTTGCTGCATTGTCAATGTCAGGATATTGGAGAGAAAAACTGTATACTTGCGAAGATAATGTGTCAGTTAGGAATAAAATTGTTATTTCTTATATGCTTCCAGATTAACCGTTTCTCCTCAAGTGAACTGATGAATCAGTCATATTTGAATTATAATAAGTTTGGTATCCATGAACTTTTATGCCCTTGCTGGTTTTTGATGAAAACATTATAACGCCTCTGGTTGGCATGGTGCGTCTCAGTCGTCCACTTCTAGTCAACGGGTGTGATCGGAACGGGGATCGAGGGTTAGAATAGTGGCCGGACACTTTCGTACAGGCAAAGCAAGGTCAATTAAGTTCATTTAATTAGGTATTTGATTTTCAGCTGAAAATGGTCACCGGGGATTTAACAAGATCCTCTGTATTTCTGCAGACTGGCTGTTTAGACCAAACTGCCAACAAGACACTGGCAACAGTGGAGGCAGTGGAGCCCCAGATTGCACAATTGGGCACGGGGTTGAGAACACTACGTGCGTTTTCATCGCCAAATATCAAGAATCGAACAAGCCGTGCGCCTCAAAACCTGAGATTAGCATATCTAGACCTTTGCATGCGCTCGCAGAGTATGTTTGTAGAGTTATGTGCGCCACTGTCAAATATATTCAACACTGAGAGCTAGAAGTGCAAGCGCAGCTAAACAGACTGCAGAATTACACGTGTGTAGAGTTTGAGATGACCGCACATGAACGTAAGCGTCTTTCACCAACCAGGCGTCCTACAAAACAGAATGTAACATTTAGACGATTCTCTTTCTTATGGTAGTTATAAATTATAATTAACAATACCTGTCAGCTGTTAATAAAAATTGCCATTACTAACAATGCTTAATTTTGCACTTCCACTCCGCTGGATTTTCCATGAATGTTGCAGCAAACTTGTTTACATCACGCGTGTGACGTCGGTGTTTGTTTTCATCTGTTGTCAAAATGCAGTAATGTTAAATTGTCGTTCAAACTATGCAGGGCGAAATTCAATATTACAGGTTAGCTATTGTTGCATTCATACCAAACGCTGATGTGCTTTGTCTTGACCGATATTGCCTGTTGTATTGTAAATCGTCAATTTTTTGATCTCCCGCCAAAATAAATGCGATATTGTTTCTTGTTAGTTTCTCTCAGTAACAGATGACGATCCGGACTGTTCGGTCAAAGAAATTAGTAGTTCTTCAATGATGGTGATGCGCAGTGGTTAGGAACGTTGGTGTCAGCTTGAATTAATATGCTATGGAGGAAAATGCGTGCATGACAATTTTATCAGAACAAATATTTTTGAAAAACTGTTTACGTGCGATGTACTGTCTCCGCGTGCGATATTTTGAAAGGTGTGTCTTCACGTGCGCTTCATCAAGATTTCACGTGCGCATCACATATTTCTCATCAATGTAAGCGTGGCCTGCCAAATTGTGCAAACTGGGTGGAGCCTAGTTCCTCTTTATCAAGAACAGCTTGTCATCAGCAAATGAATTTGAATACATTTATAATAGATAAGCTCAAGTATTCAAGTAGTAGAACGTTGACTACAACATCTATCTTAAGAAAGTAGCCTAGATAAAATCATCCAATATGTTAAATTGGAGGAATAATTCAAGACATCACACAACTTGATACGAAGCTTAAATAACGTGAAATTCTTTTCCAAGAGATGACCATCCTTATTCCCTTCTTTGCTGCAGACTGGTTTCAATTTCTCAATCCTATCACATAGGAAAGGTGAATGCTGCTAATTCAATTAGTAGCAAATCCACATTTCCCAAGCTCACTCTAGCAACTCAACCACGGCCCTCAACCATTAATCATCGAAGAGTTCTTACATCACCAACAGAAACTAACCACCAAGTTCTGATGACTATTCAGAGTCCAGTTTCACCAGATTACCAAAATGGCATCAGGCAGCACTAAAATTGACTTCAGAGGTTACCACAATTAGTATTTCATGAAAACAAGTATAGGGAAGGATAACTAATAAATTCACCAATCAGAGACTAGTCTTTCATTGCTCTAAATCTGAACAGAGGGAAGCATGAAAGGCACATAGGCTACAATGCAAGTTTTACAATTAATCATCAAAACAGATACCTCAGGCACCAACTTTAAGGTCTTCAACTGCTGCCAGAAGAAAACATTTGATGCAAGCCAAGGTAACATGATTAAAACATGCCATTTTCATTTCTTCTAAGATTGATAATTGGTGACTAAACCTGAAACTAAGTGCAGACACAACACACCCAGTTACCACAACTACATTGCACCACCACTAAATTCAAACATATTGAAGAAGCAAGATTGACCTAGCAGCACATTCTCTCCAACCAGTGACCTTGGAACTAAACCTACTGCCTAACAGCAATATAAGCAAGCATTATGAACACGTGCACCAAAATAAAGGTACATACATAAAGGCATAGAATCAACGTAAATTTGACCATGGAATTTGACTAGACATGAATATCAACAAGCTGAACATGATAAACATCAGCAAGGGGTTCCAATGATTCCCAATCTTTGGCATAGACTAATGAATTTGTACACGAGAGATACGGATCTAACCATACATTAAACTCACCTTGCGATCTGTGTAAAATCATGTAAAAAAATCTTGGTATATTCGCTTTAAACGGACTGACACGGTTCTTAGCCGTTCGTGCGCGTGGCAATGGCGGAATTGAAATGCGTTCTAGTTCAGTAGAAGTCGATAAACGTGACGGTGAGGAAATGCAACACATGTCGCAATCAAATCATACTAATATGATAATAAATCATCAAGAAAATTGATAGAAGACGAGTTTACACGATTTTATCATAAATGAAGACTTTATTTTGAGCTTCACCTGCACATCGATATATCTTTCCGTGAAGAAGTGTGAAAAAGCATATGGAAGGAACGATAATGAAATTGTGGCAGCAGAATGGATACAGGATTTATTGATATAGCTGTTAAAATGCAAAAAAATATATAAATAATAATAACGATGATAAAACTTCATTAAAAACTATCAAGGGCATAGAAGTACACTTGATACATAACATTGATTCGATTTGGGCTTCATTTCCAATGGAGCCTCAACGCGAGTCATAGCACGCTCCCCCGTAAGGCACTACATAACCTAATCGAATAAAAATATGAGTAATCTTCCAGGGTAAAGCAGAAGAGGTAAATCAGGAACACACTAGAAATAATACTTTTATCATTAACGGACCCGATATCATCTTCATTCATGAGTGTAAAGTATTCTTCTCCAACGTCCTAACATTGATGACTCAGCGAACGCATCGCTTGTGCATACTGCAATGAGGATTTTATTGTTAGAAGCCATTTTTCTAGTCAAGAGACTGTGTGCCGCTTTAGAAAAAGTACTTTGATGCGATCCGATGCGTTCACGGCAAAAACCCTGCTCGCTGACGTCGAGCGTGGAATCTGCTTCAGTTGACGAAAGGTGTCATTATAACTCACAGTCAGCTTCCTGATATTGTATTGGCAGAAATCTCTTCACATTGCCTTACAGTAAATTGGGTATAAATATATTCTAAAAAGCTATATTTTTGCTTCCTTTGGCGCTAAGGTGAACTTCTGGATTTGCATGTTACCAACGGCAACATGCTTATACGGAAACATGACCAAGATCTGATATTCATCCCCAAAATTGGGTGTGACACAATCAAACTTAACATCATTCGAGAAGTGTTGCTTAGGGTCCTTTGGATTAATAAATATACACACATTTTTTGAGGTGTTATACACAATATCATGGGCCGAGCAAAATTACTACAAGTATCTAGATGCTTTTGCAAAACCTGTAGAGTAGAAGCTATTAGCACGCTATCATCGGCAAAGCCAAAATTATTAACACTGCAATTAGCAACATGAAACTTTACATTCTCACAGCCTAATTGGTAATTCAAATCATCAGTGTTAACATCATACAACAACGGCGACAACTGACCTCACGTTAAATTTCCCTAATGGAGAGCAGATTTTGTACCCCACCGCACAAGAATTTCCTGCTCTCTGTACCTGATTACAAGTAGCTACGATATGAGGAGGGGCACTCCTCTCAATTAATTTCTTGAACTAAGTTCATTGATTCCCTCAATCAAACGCTTTCTTTGCATCTAAAATTCACATAAAGACAGGAGAGTCTCTCCTTCTGCAGTATTCTATTGTGCTTTAGTGCAAATATCGCCATTTCCGTACCATTGTCCTCCTTGGAACCAAACTGACTGTCCGCCTTGCACAAATACGAGGATGATCTGCTCCAGAAAATTGTAAATAAAGATAGCAATAACAATTGAATGATAATTATCTGTCAGACGGGTCTTTCGCTTCATATTTCAGAAATGGAAAAACAAATACATGCATTACATCTCTGGGTAACTGCATGGCTCGTATGCAGCCAGAGAGGAAGAAAGCTAACACCGTAATCAATGTGAGAAGCATGTCTATACATTTTTTCAGGAAATATCCTCTCTACCAACTGCCTTCTTATTTTTTAAACCTCTAACAATGGCCTTGACCTTGGCAACACTGAGTAGTAGTAGTAGTTTGATTTTGTTTCCCACCGGAGTCCGAACGTGAAGTTAATGCAGACTCCCCGGCAGGGCAATTGAAGAGTGGCTGAGTAGGTGCAACGTAGATTACAAGTAGGTTCAACGTAGATTCAGAGTAGGTTTAACGTAGTTACAGAGTAGGTTTACCGTAGTTACAGAGTAAGTTTACCGTAGTTACAGAGTAGTTTTACCGTAGTTACAGAGTAGGTTTACCGTAGTGACAGAGTAGATTTACCGTAGACACAGCGTAGGTTTAACGTAGATACTGAATAGTTAGTAGTAAATACCGAGTAGGTTTAACGTAGATACCGAATAGATAGTAGTAAATACAGAGTAGGTTCAACGTAGATGCCGAGTAGGTTTAACGTACATACCGAGTAGGTTCAACGTAGATTCAGAGTAGGTTTAACGTAGATTCAGAGTTGGTTTAACGTAGATTCAGAGTAGGTTTAACGTAGATTCAGAGAAAGTTTAACGTAGATTCAGAGCAGGTTCAACTTAGATTCAGAGTAGGCCTAACGTCGATACATAGTAGGTTTAACGTAGTAGTAGTAGTGGCTTCCGTTTTCCACCGGAGCCTCAACGCAAAATTAATGCAGACTCCCCCGTAGGGCAATGCGGCAACACTGACCAATTTGTTTAAAACAGGAATATTGCTGATAGCCCCTGAACCGACTCCCTATTTTCATTTGAGGCAACAGTTAGCAATATTCCGAAATCGCATGCAGACTCTCCCGTAGGGGAATTGAGGAATAGTAGTAGTAGTAGCTTCCGTTCTCTACCGGAGTCCCAATGCGAAGTTAATGCAGACTCCCCCGTAGGGCGGTTGAAGAGTAGTGAAGTAGGTGCAGCGTAGATTAGGATTTGATTTGAGCCTCATTTCCACCAGAGCCTCAACGTGAGTCATAATAGGCTCCCCAGTAGAGCGCGACCGTCGTTGATTCATGCAAGTCCGCACGGCCTCGCGTACGAAAATATTAGCTGTCAAGATGAAGTCCGTACATATTTCAATAGTGGCATATTCGCGTACTAACGCGTACGAGAGAGTAAAGAGTTAATGCATACAATAAATTAGGAGTAGGTTCAACTTAGATTCGGAGTAGTTTCAACGTAGACACAGTAGGTTCAACAGTTACAGAGTAAGTTCAACAAAGTAATATAAAGTAAACGTAGATATAGAGTAGGTTTACCGTAGGTTCAACGCAGATACCGAGTAGGTCTCTGAGCTAACATTTTTTCCCCTCTATTCCTTTTTTTTTCCACCAAGCATTTTGGGGTTGGAGTGGGGTGGCAGGTGTCTCGGGTCCCAAAAGAGCCCGACAAATCCCGGAAGGTCACCCCAGTTCCCAGAGCTCCCCTCGTCTTAGCTCATCTCGGCCTGTCTCGAATGACCTCGGACAGTCTCGGCTCGTCGCGCGACCAACTCGACTCGCCTCAACATGCTTCGGTTGATCTCGACGCGACCCTCGCCCCCTGTGCCAGCGATCCGCGGACTGCAACGGTCAACAGTTTCACTCAAGCACTTCACATGTATACATTTTTCTGTCTAACACAGGCACAAAGTAGGTTCAACTTGGGTACAGAGTGGGTTTAACTCACAGTTATCGAGTAGGTTCGACGTAGGCACAGAGCAGGTTCAACGCAGATACCGAGTAGGGCTCTGCGAAAACATAAAAAAAATCCACTCAAGCATTCTGGGGTTGGAGTAGGGTGGCAGAGGTGCCTCGGGTCCCAAAAGAGCGTGGCGAATCCCGGAAGGTCGCCCAAGTCCCCCGGGTCTCCTCGTCTCAGCTCATCTCGGTTTGTCTCGAATCACCTCGGACAGTCTCGGCTCGTCGCGCGACCAACTCCACTCGCCTCAACATGTTCGATTGATCTCGACGCACCTCGACCAGCCTCGACGCGACCCTTACCTTCTGCACCAGTAATCCGTGGACTGCAATAGTCAACTGTTCTACTCAAGCATTTTACATAAATAAATTTTTCTGTGAATGGGTTTTACAGCGTGGGGAGAGGAAGCCAGGGCTCAGAGGGGCCTCAAACGGGTCCCAAAGTTTCTCAAGGGGGTCCCTAAGGGTCCTAAAGGAGTCCCAAAGGGTCCAAGTGGATTCCACCAAATCCTCCTGTCTTCAGAGTTCCCCAGGTTCCTACAACCCCCGGGTCCCTCAAGTCCTTCAGGCCCCGCGAGCACCCACCACTCCTGGGTCACCTAATCTCAGCCAACCTCAGTTCGTCTCGACTCATCGCCCCACCAGTCGACTCGTATCCACTCGCCTCAGCCTGCCTCGACTTGCCTCGTCCCCTCCACGTACAGTGCCGTTTGAGACCTTCGCTCTCTAAGATCAACGCAAACATCGTTTCATCATTTACCCATCAAAACCGCCTAGCTGTGCTCGGGCATTTATTAGGCGTCCAGAGAGAGCGCAAATTCTCCCACCGTAGGTTGGGCTAGACTAACACACCGCATAGTCTACCTAGGGCCCATGCGGGCGTCTAACGATACATAATTCTATAATCAATACAAAATAGATCACTACGAAAAAAGGGCAAAGAAAAATAATAGAGGCCAAGTAAGAAAAAATACTACAATAATGTGTTCATGATTTATAAAATGAATAATCATCCATCCACCCCAACTACTTTGTGGTGGTCTCCACCGTGAGAGCTACACTGTGGTGGTCTCCACCGTGAGAGTTGCGTTGTGGCGGTCTCCACCGTGAGAGTTGCGTTGTGGTGATCTCCACGTGAGAGTTGTGTTGTGGTGGTCTCCACCGTGAGAGTTGCGTTGTGGTGGTCTCCGCCGTGAGAGTTGCATTGTGGTGGTCTCCACCGTGAGAGTTTCGTTGTGGTGGTCTCTACCGCAAGAGCTACACTGTGGTGGTCTCCACCGCGTGAGTTGCATTGTGGTGGTCTCTACCGTGAGAGCTATATTGTGGTGGTCTCCACCG
Organism: Gammarus roeselii; assembly: GCA_016164225.1. Classification (NCBI taxonomy): domain Eukaryota; kingdom Metazoa; phylum Arthropoda; class Malacostraca; order Amphipoda; family Gammaridae; genus Gammarus; species Gammarus roeselii. The sequence continues at coordinate 7,802 of SDVV010037123.1, forward strand.
TGAGAGTTGCATTGTGGTGGTCTCCACCGTGAGAGTTGCATTGTGGTGGTCTCCGCCGTGAGAGTTGCATTGTGGTGGTCTCTACCGTGGGAGCTATATTGTGGTGGTCTCCACCGTGAGAGTTGCATTGTGGTGGTCTCCACCGTGAGAGTTGCATTGTGGTGGTCTCCACCGTGAGAGTTGCATTGTGGTGGTCTCCACCGTGAGAGTTGCATTGTGGTGGTTTCCACCGTGAGAGCTGCATTGAGGTGGTCTCCGCCGTGAGAGTTTCGTTGTGGTGGTCTCCACCGTGAGAGCTGCATTGTGGTAGTCTCCACCGTGAGAGCTACATTGTGGTGGTCTCCACCGTGTGAGTTGCGTTGTGGTGGTCTCCTCGGCGGCGTGCGACGTATCTGGGAAAGTGTCAAGTTGCCTGTCTCTCGAGGTTCAATCTCCTGGAGGATCATCCGCAACGCCTCATGGATAGAAATTTGAGGTATAAACTCAGCTCATATGTTCAGAACTCAATGGCAGTCCAATTGAAAATTGTGTCCATTTCGGACGTGATTCATGTTCAGACCCGCCCAATCTGCAGTGGTCGCGTGGATTGTGAGGGTATATATGATGGTCTTGTCTTTGAGTCTACTCGAGGGACCTGGATCGTGAACGTCCGCTGTCTACGGTAGGTGGTCTTCCAGAATTATTGCGTTCAGGGCTTAAGGTATTTAGGTAGGAGGAGAGTGTCCGATCTTTGCGTCTGCTATTTGCTCGTGGCTGAGAAGTGGCTGGTGGATTATTTGAGTTAGTTGAGGTGCTACAAACTGACGTCCAGTGTTAGGTCCCAGCACAAAGAAGGGACCAACTTGTGCCAAATAGTAATTTCTCTCAAAGTAACAGTTACCTATTGATACGGGAATGCAAGAGTGCTCCACTAGCAAAATAAAGATTGCCGTTGCTTTTCTGTTCGTTCATCTCCATCATTAAAGCGCATTCGGACAAACGCATCGCCCGTAGGAACCGCACTATTGCCAGTGTTCACAGTTAACCACTTTGTTGATCTAAGCACAGAGTTAATGCAACACTCAACAAGAGTGTATTACACGTAACACAAGTAAATGAGAGAAGGCGAATAAAAGAACGCAAAGTATACAACAGATGTAATGATTGTGTACTAAACGTCTAGTCTGTCCTTAAAAGGTACCGATATTTTATGTTTCCGGACCTTTGCTGTTCAAGTGGTAGCCAACGAGTCTCATCCCACCGAGGATCGCCAGACCTGATGAAAAAAGAGGGTTATGCACACACGTTCACAGAAACCACGCTTTACAAGCACTATAACCACAGTATTACGTGTTACAAAATATATGTTACATACAACAAGGCTTTAAAACGCATAAATATTGAGCAACTATATATTTTTGTTCCGTTTTAAACTGTTTTATAAAAGCTAATACGTTTATTAGACAATAAGACCAAACACCAACATCTCCGAACAAGGTTGACGCGCGTGCCAACTAACCAGTAGCGAAAGTGAGAGAGAGTAGCCGAGGTGCGGAGGTCTGGTGTCGGGACAGGTACACCACGTAGCCACTGGCACCAATGCAGCCAGCCCCGCCCACCATCCGGCATCCCCAGCAGTCCACGAGAGCAGGGGGAGCCTCACCCACACGGGCGGGGGCCACTAGGGAGCTTGCTGACCCAGCCAACACCATGAGAATGTTGGGCGCTACAGGGAATAAAAATCTTCGTGACTTAGTGTGAAGATTTCCTCAAGAGTCTGCATAGGAGAAGGATATTCTTTATTGTTGTTATGTTGTTCTCTGTGTATCCAAGTACCTGTTTCATTGCTTTATAATATTAATAATAATTTCTCAACAGTATTCTATCATTAAGATTGCAAGGATGTTCTTGGTAACGCTTCTCGATTAACATTTCAACGGCAACAGATCGCAACGATTTATTCGGAAAACGTGATTCTAAATAGAATGTAAGGAACCAAGCCAGTTCAAGTTTTTCAAGCTGCACCCGCGCCTCATTCCCAGATGAGCCATTTCCGGATGCCATCTGCCGGGGTTGGTCCCTTATTTGAGCTGGAAACTGAAACTGCACATTAGTTTATCCCGTTTTCATTGGTGTGAGGTAAATGTAAACCTGGTAGGGATGGTCGAATAGACACCTAAATCAGAAAGATGTCATAAATACTAATTTGATACAAAGAGGTTCTACCATCTGTCACCCGACCACTGCCGAAAACCGGGGTCAAACGATGGACAAGAATGACCGGAGTCTAACAATGGACAGGAATGACCGGGGTCTAACGATGGACAGGAATGACCGGGGTCTAACGATGGACAGGAATTACCGGGGTCTAACGATGGACAGGAATAACCGGGGTCTAACGATGTACAGGAATGACCAGGGTCTAACGATGGAAAGGAATGACCGGGGCCTAACGGTGGACAGGAATGACCAAGGTCTAACGATGGACAGGAATGACCGAGTCAAACAATGGACAGGAATGACCTTGGTCTAACTATGGACAGGAATGGCCGGGGTCTAACGATGGCCAGGAATGACCGCCGGGGTCTAACGATGGACATGAACGACCGGGGTCTAACAATGGACAGGAATGTAACCCAACTAAGAGGCGCTGGCAAAACCTTTGTAGTGCTGAACACAGAGATTCCATAGGCATCCATCTCAAAGTTATCAAACACTCATACCGTAAAATACCGCAACCTCAAACAAAGATGAGGGCAGTGAACTGCAAAACTACCGTAACGAGAAAGTGACTGGCGAGCAAGAAACTGTTAACTGCACCGCGGCTTCCACCATATTCGATGAGCGGCCTCCACCATATTCGATGAGCGGCCTCCAGTACATTCGATGAGCGGCCTCCAGTACATTCGATGAGCGGCCTCCAGTACATTCGATGAGCGGCCTCCAGTACATTCGATGAGAGGCCTCCAGTACATTCGATGAGCGGCCTCCGGTACATTCGATGAGAGGCCTCCAGTACATTCGATGAGCGGCCTCCGGTACATTCGATGAGAGGCCTCCAGTACATTCGATGAGCGGCCTCCACCATATTAGA
>SDVV010037124.1:0-10874 GCA_016164225.1 Gammarus roeselii
GATCACGAAATACATGGGGTCGGTAAAATTACGGAATACATAGGATTGGGAAAACCGCCAACACATGGGGCAAGAAATCCTGAGAACATGGGGTTGGGAAATCGAAATGCGCTAACGCATTGCAAAGATGGTGTCAGATATGAACACTAAAGGGTTGGATACGTGACATAAATTGTACATAAAATATATGCATAGCACTTGATATACATATTTCATGACGAAATGCGCTACCATATTGTAAAGATGGGTATAACACAATGTATGAAATAATGAAGTGGTGAATAGACTACATAAGTTATTCATAAAATATATACATATCACTGAAATATATACACTTCATGATTTTTAGATAGCAGACATCATAATGCTGGTGACAAGGGTGATGTTGGTGTTAACTCTTGGACCTTTGGACGGGACGAAAAGATGCAAGAGATGCACGACAACATAAATAGATTGGTATCAGATTAGAACAGAGAGAGAGACAGGCTTGCGACTAGGGACAGAAAAACTCAACTCATGGAGGAGGTGGTGTGAATAATGGAGGAACGACGACGAGCAAGATGGAGGATGAAGGCGATTCTAAGGAGGTGCGAAAATTGGTGGTGTTGGGAGACTATCACGTAGTGCACCAAAGCGAGTGCTATTGGAGATGCTGGAAGGATATACAGAATTTTAAACAAACTCGAAACAAGGGACAACAAAAACCTAAACAATACAGTGATATAAACAGATGAGCTATGGAAGCACTTCGGAACGTGTCAGAAACCAGGTACGAGTGAGATACCACGAAATCGATGGTTCTTAGAGTAGGGTTCGCGACCTTCGGCGTGATGATCAACATGTGGAGGCAAACACGATGCGGAATAAAGCTCCCGAGGGCGAGAAATTTTTAAACAAAATTAAGAAGGTATCGGATTCTATCCCAGGAAACAACGGAGTAAGGATGGGGGCATTTCAGCAGTGCCGGAGCGGAAATCAATATGGAGATCGTTGAGTTGGTGAATATTACGTTCAGGCACCGAAAAACAAGTGGAAAAGTTCGTTGATGGAAGATGAGATGGTCCCCCTGTTTAGGAAGGGGCAATTAACGTCATAAATGGCTGTCATGACGTATGATTGCTGGTTGTGAGGAGTCGTAAGTTCTTTTTAAGGGAAGATGAGATGGTCCCCTGTTTACGAAGGGGCTATTAACGTCATCAATGACTGTCGCGGCGTATGCTTGCTGGCTATGAGAAGTCGCATCTTGTCCAGGTGGATCACCAGCAGGCTGAGCTGGATCAAACACTTGAAGTTTGTGGATAACAGACGATATGATTTCAGGCTTGGTAAGTGAACAGCGAGCGCCACCCAGTTTTTGTGAGAATCCAAGAGAATGTGCAAGAACTTGCAAATATGAAACTTTTCGATCATGGAGGTGCAAAGGCCGAAGTTAGTCTTGACCCCACAACGTTCTTGTGCCCGATGTAACCGGTCCTGCTTAACATTTTTTCTTCAGGCGGTGATGAGACCGGCCATGAAGGGCATGTAGGGGAAAGCCGAAGTACGCCAGAAGGAGGTGGCAGTGAGGTGGAGGCGAGTCCCACAAGTAATTACCGCTGAGGAACGCTTGTCGATAAACACAATAGTGATGCCATTGCAGTGAACATCTATGAGTCACTGTTTGTGCGCGGATGATTCCACCATCATTGGGAGCATAAACACCATGCGCGAGTTTGAGGAGCACCATGACGGCGACAAGGAGCAAGGTGAGATCCGGATGATCGGATGCTGGGCAGATCCGGAGATTTTAAGAAAGGATAGAACGAGCAGGTGGCTTTTGGGGATAGATAAAGGAGCAGTTGAGGAATTCAAGACTTGCCTAGAAGAATCAAGTGAGGTTTGTGGAGAGCTGTGTGAAAAATGCGTCACCTTTCGACTACTTTGCAAGGACGTCGTAAATCAAGAACATAAAGAAGCTCCAGTCTTGGGTTGACAGATGGGAGAGGCACTTGTGGGCAACAGGAGGGTCCACTACTACGACAAGTGCAGGCGGCAAGGAAACAATATGCAGACTGTACGTAATGATTTTAGTAAAGTGCGAAAAACGAAAGATTTAAAAAGAACCCGAGAAAGGCTTGTGGATGTTTAGAGGACAGATTTATTCATGCAAACCAAGTTTGCGATCCTCGGGTGGTACGCAGGACCTGAAAGCTGGAGAAATAGCACCGGAAAGTTACTTAGGGTGGCAGGAGTAGACTGGATGGATGGAAGGTGACTGGCAAGGCCTAGAGAAGGTAGATAGGCCATTGTGAAAGAAAGAATGAAGCATTTGCATTGCTGGGAGAGATGACGAGACCATCTGATCGCCCAGGAAGAAGAACTTAGCGAGCGCCGCAGGCCGCATTTGGATATAAATCCGGGCGGCTGCAAGTGACTAAGATGCAACAAAATCTGCTTATGAGCAAAGCTGTCTCGTTATCCACCAGCAAAGAATGCGCGGGGAAGAGGGGGATCTTTGATCTGTTTCTTGTACTTGTTGTGGCATAGAGTTCAGGACAGAGAACATTAAGGTGAATCATCAAAATGTGTGCGTCGAAGCGGTGCCATAGGCAGAGTATAAGAGGAGGTGTGGCCGTAGCGGCACAGATAGTCTCATGAGCAACATTTATCAGTACAGCACCGGTTGTACGGCGGAGTGGGCGGCGGTTGTTGCGAGGGGAGAAGTGTAACCTGAATATCAGTTCTGCGTGGTGCCTATGGAGAGGAGCAGTTAGCTTGCCTGCAGCCTGGATGCCTTCTTGGAGGAACTAATATGGCAGAGCACCTGTGAGCCTGCTGGGGCCGGTGAAGGGGAGGAGTGACATGCCTCTAAGGAGGTGAACCCCCGTCATGTCATGTCAAGACGAGGACTGAGAGCAAACGACAGACAAGGACTGAGAACAGATGGAAGACGAGGACTGAGAACAGACGAGGACTGAGAACAGACGAGGACTGAGAACAGACAGCAAAAGAGGACTGAGAACAGACGAAAGACGGAGAATGAAAGCAGACGACAGACTAGGACTGAGAACAGACGACAAACGAGGACTGAGAACAGACGACAAACGAGGACTGAGAACAGACGGCCGACATAGACTGAGAACAGACGGCCGACAAGGACTGAGAACAGACGACAGACGAGGACTGAGAACAGACAGCCGACAAGGACTGAGAACAGATGACAGACGAGGACTGAGAACAGACGGCCGACAAGGACTGAGAACAGACGACAGACGAGGACTGAGAACAGACGACAAACGAGGACTGAGAACAGACGGCCGACAAGGACTGAGAACAGACGGCCGACAAGGACTGAGAACAGACGACAGACGAGGACTGAGAACAGACGGCCGACAAGGACTGAGAACAGACGACAGACAAGGACTGAGAACAGACGACAGACGAGCACTGAGAACAGACGGCCGACAAGAACTAAGAACAGACGACAGACGAGGACTGAGAACAGAAGGCCGACAAGGACTGAGAACAGACGACAGACGAGGACTGAGAACAGACGGCAGACAAGGACTGAGAACAGACGACAGACAAGGACGGAGAACAGACGACAGACGAGGACTGAGAACAGACGGCCGACAAGGACTGAGAACAGACGGCCGACAAGGACTAAGAACAGACGAGAGTTGTTCCGATTGCTGCGTGGAGCCTGGACGCGGAGAGTGAGAGCCGCTGAGCTTAGAGAAGACTGCACTGTTTTTATATCTACAGTACAATTCAGCGGCATGTTATACGAAAGTTGCATCGTGGTCGTACAAATAAAATGGTTATGTAGTTACCGAAACATACGAGCAATGAAGCAGCGAATAACGAATCCGCAATTAAGACATAACATATAATGTTATTACTCAATTCAAATCGGCTCCCAAAAAAATCATATGCTTGATCTAGGGCATAACCAGCCTACACAAATAGCACATCTTTTTTCTTCAAAATTTATAACCTACAACTTGGGTAATTGAAATTGAGTCCTCCAGGTACAAATATAAAATTTAACAGCAGCAGGGTGCCACAGGCTCATGACTCACCGACCACGGTAAGGTATCCAGCCACTGTCATGGCCGACGCTGTGTTGATCTGGCACATGTACTTCCCGGTGTCAGCCTCCCTGACGTCGGCAATGTGCAGGTACCACGTCTTCTGGTGCTTGTCGTGTGTAACACTAATGCGGTCATTGCGCGTGATCACGTGGTTGGCCACCGTAAGGATGGCTGAGTTCTCGTAGTGTATCCACGCCAGCTGCCATAAGGAGGAACAAGCTACAAGGTCAGTTGGTCATTAATAATGTTGAAACATGGTTGAGTTAGTGGGCAACAGCCACGGTCGCAATACCTGTTCAGTGCCGTCCTAATGTCGGTTGCCATTTATTTGATCCTCCAAACATTCTCCAAAGCAAAAATGGCTGAGAAACAGAGTTGTATTTCTGCATTCGTGTTCCCGTATAAATAATACTAAACGGCTGATCTTGTTATGCGACTTTGCTTCTCGGCCCTTCAATTGCACAAAACCTGAGTCGCCTATGATTGTGTTAAGGAACTTTGAAGTAGCTCACTAGTTATTAAAAAAAACATTGGCAAAGGATTCATTTCAAAGAGACATCGTTTGAAGGTTTATACAATTTTTTGCATGCTCGATCAATGAATGCCCCGTACCTGGGATGAGACAGACTTGTGTTCATTTTTCGTTCGGAGTTTTTGTGCTTTTCATAAGTGACTAGGAAGTTCAGTTACAGTCCGGGAGAATAGAATTTGGCACATGAAGTTGGAGACTAACAGTTTGTGAAGAAATGCAGCATACATATGTAATAGAGGTCAACCTCAGTGAACGAAATCAAACAGTTAAAGAACACATTCCTAAATCAAGCAGAACAGCACTGCGGCCATTACCAGCCAAACTGGCCTCCTGCTCGCATATCAAGCGGCACAGTAACAACAAGTATTTCAAGCCCTCCTGCCCTCCTGCCCTCTTGCTCGTATGTCAAGCGGCTCAGTAACTGCAAGCATTTTAAGCCCTCCTGCCCTCCTGCCCTCATGCTCATATATCAAGCGGCTCAGTAACTGAGAGCATTCCAAGCCCTCCTGCTCGTATATCAAGCGGCTCAGTAACTGAAAGCATTCCAAGCCCTCCTGCTCGTATATCAAGCGGCTCAGTAACTGCAAGTATCTCAAGCCCTCCTGCCCTCCTGCCCTCTTGCTCATATGTCAAGCGGCTCAGTAACTGCAAGCATTTCGATTCCCTCCTGCCCTCATGCTCATATATCAAGCGGCTCAGTAACTGAAAGCATTCCAAGCCCTCCTGCCCTCATGCTCATATATCAAGCGGCTCAGTAACTGAAAGCATTCCAAGCCCTCCTGCCCTCCTGCTCGAATATCAAGCGGCTCAATAACTGCAAGTATTTAAAGCCCTCCTGCCCTCCTGCTCGAATATCAGGCGGCTCAGTAACTGCAAGCATTCCAAGCCCTCCTGCCCTCCTGCTCGTATATCAAGCGGCTCAGTAACTGCAAGCATTTTAAGCCAATCTGCCATCCAGTTCATATATCAATAGAGGCTGCAACCGCTGCCGTTCCAAGCCATTCCAATTAATTACGGCCATCATCAGGACATCAGAGCTGGGACGCACTAACCGAATTACACCATTTTAAAAGCGAAGGAGTGTTGGCCACAGCTGGACAGCCCAGTTAGTGTAGACGCATCACAACGCACGCCTATCGATTGACCGGTACAGTCACTCTTGGCGTTCCCCACAAATTCCCTGAACCTATTCTGAAGGGGAAGCTAAGTTAGTCTCATAATGATGAAACTGATTTGCCTAGTTTCAAGTGTGGTTAGATTTATTGCTACTTCTTTGAAGTAAAATGCATGTGTTGGTATCGGACAACGATTAGATTTGTTATTAATACTTCGCCCAAGGACTGTACCGGCCTAAGGCCCCTTCTATTTGACCGCGGGTCGAGGAATGTGTGCACTGCTCGGCAATTCCGTTGTTGCTTGGAGTGTGGGTGCGGGCGAAGGGAGATTGTTTGCTTCTGAATGAATCAGTAGTTGAGTCCCATTACTCCATTATTCACTTGTAGTAGTTGAGTTCCATTACTCCATTATTCACTTGTAGTAGTTGAGTTCCATTACTCCATTATTCACTTGTAGTAGTTGAGTTCCATTACTCCATTATTCACTTGTAGTAGTTGAGTTCTATTACTCCATTATTCACTTGTTTACAGCCGTTCATCACTCGACAAATAGAAAGAGATCTATTTAGTTACCCCTCGACAAGTATAGTACTGTGTCTTAGCTGGCTACTCATGGCTTTACTCTTTATTTCCTCCATCTGTTCGTGATTTCAATTGGAAACTGATGTTGTGAACATATTTCTTTCCTTCTTATAATAGTTTCAGAATTCTTTTTGCTCACGAAGAGCATCTTCTCAGATTTTTTAGTTTATTCCCCAGTCTCACAAAATACATTTATTGTAATTTTCATTTGCCTCGCAATCAATTTTTATACATTGATTATCGTCCACTTCAGCGTTGTTTATCTCCCGCCAGACCGAGATGTCGAAAGTCACTTGTTTATCAACGTTTCCTCGCTTATTTGGAGGCGGCCGGCTCCGTCCATTTCTTCCTCGCCTCCAACGCGTACATATGTCGGTCATCAATATCTTGCTCCCTTACCCCGCCCCTCCTGACAACAGCACCATCAAATCCAAGTTTAAAAGCGCTTTGGACGAATTATTCTCGTACTGAACGCTTCCTGGGAAGAGATAAATCACGGCTCCAGCGCATTCTTCCCATAGGCTTCTCCTCTCTCTTCTTCTCTCATACCTCTTCTAAGTGGGCTGTCTTTAGGCCTTCCTGTGTGCGCTGAAGGCTGCTGGGGCGTGACCCTGATGGTGGGGTGTGTAGACAGTATTGCCAGTGTGCTGTGAAGTAACCTAATGGTGGGGTGTGTAGACAGCATCGCCACTGTGTTGTGGTGAGACACTGATGGTGGGGTGTGTAGACAGTATCGCCAGTGTGCTGTGGTGTAACCTAATGGTGGGGTGTGTAGACAGTATCGCCAATGTGCTGTGGTGTGATCCTGATGGTGGGGTGTGTAGACAGTATTGCAAGTGTGCTGTGAAGTAACCTAATGGTGGGGTGTGTAGACAGCATCGCCAGTGTGCTGTGGTGAGACACTGATGGTGGGGTGTGTAGACAGTATCGCCAGTGTGCTGTGGTGTAACCTAATGGTGGGGTGTGTAGACAGTATTGCAAGTGTGCTGTGAAGTAACCTAATGATGGGGTGTGTAGAGAGCATCGCCAGTGTGCTGTGGTGAGACACTGATGGTGGGGTGTGTAGACAGTGTTGCCAGTGTGCTGTGAAGTAACCTAATGGTGGGGTGTGTAGACTGCATCGCCAGTGTGCTGGGACGTGACCCTGATGGTGGGGTGTGTAGACAGTATCGCCAGTGTGCTGTGAAGTAACCTAATGGTGGGGTGTGTAGACAGCATCGCCAGTGTGTTGTGGTGAGACACTGATGGTGGGGTATGTAGACAGTATCGCCAGTGTGCTGTGGTGTAACCTAATGGTGGGGTGTGTAGACAGTATCGCCAGTGTGCTGTGATGTAACCTGATGGTGGGGTGTGTAGACAGTATCACCAGTGTGCTGTGGTGTAACCTAATGGTGGGGTGTGTAGACAGTATCGCCAGTGTGCTGTGGTGTGATCCTGATGGTGGGATGTGTAGACAGTATCGCCAGTGTGCTGTGGTGTGATCCTGATGGTGGGGTGTGTAGACAGTATCACCAGTGTGTTATTGATTAACCCTGATCGGGGCTGTGTGGCCGGTGTGTATAGAAGGCGGGAGTAATAGGGCTACAAGAATTGCTCATGTAAATGACATCGATTGAATGACGTCACGGACGCTCTGTTGGACTACTAAGCTTATCGACATCGAATTCCATATCTTCGAATAGGCTGGTCATCATGCCCATCATGAATGTTTGACATCATTGCAGGATTCATTTTATGATGACTAGGTCCATGCATGATGACGGGTGATCTAAAATAGCAGTGCTTGATTTGTAAGGTGAAATTAGAGCTTGTATACGAAGATTGAAACGCCTGTATACCATTATACAGCTTTTCTTTGATAAACAGTGACTAATGAACATAGTAATTAAAACAGTGTTATCCGCCAACCTTTTTAGAGGCCATCTCATTGCAAGTGTTATTTGGCTACCTCATCCTTCAACCTTCCCCGCGCCTCCGCCCCTAACCCCCACCACGTCTCCTCTCCTAACTCCCACTGCGCCTTCTTCCTTAGCCCCCACCACGCCTCATCTCCTAACCCACACCGCACCTCTGTCCCTAATCCCCACCACGCCACCTCTCCTAACCCACAAAACACCTCCGTCCCTAACCCGTAGCACGCCTCCTCCCCTAAACCACACCGCACCTTCTCCACTAGCCCACACTGCGCTTCCATCCCAAACCTCATTGTGCCTCTTCCCTAACCCACACCACACTAAATCAACACCGCATCACTTTTCCTAACCCACACCGCATCTCCTTCCCATCCCACGCTACGCCACATCATCTTGTCCTCACCGCGCCTCTTCCCTTAGCCATCATCGAGCCTAATACCCGCGCGTCCTCTCTTGGCCTCACCGCGCCTAATGCCATACACTGCAACGCGCTTCCTCCCTTAGCCATTACCGCGCCTAATGCCATACCCTGCAACGCGCCTCTTCCCTTAGCCATCACCGCACCTTATTTATCTACCCTGCAACGGGCCTCTTCCTTTAGCCATTACCGCGCCTAATGCCCTACCCTGCATCGCACCTCCTCCCTTAGCCACCACTGCGCCTAATGCCCTTCCCTGCAACGCGCCTCCTCCCTTAGCCATCACCGCGCCTAATGCCCTACCCTGCAACGCACCTCCTTCCGTAGCCATCACTGCCCCTAATGCCATACCCTGCAACGCGCCTCCTCCGCAAGCCCACGTCACGTCTCCTTCCATAACCCATACCACACCACCTCTCCTACCCCACACTGCACCTCTTACCATAATTCACACCACGACCACGCCTCCTCCTTTAACCCCCACCACGAGCCCTCCCATAGTCTACACCGTGCCACCTCATTTAAACCACACTGCACCATCTCTGACCCACGCTGCTCCTCCTCCCCTACTACTCACCTCAACTTCTTACATAACCCACGCCGCACCTCCTCCCTTATCCTACACCTCGTTTCCTCTCTTCACCCACACTGCGCCTCCTCTTCTAACCTACATCGTGCTCCTCCCCAAACTCGCACACCGCCTTTTCCACTAACGCATACCACACCCCTTCCTCTAACCCGCACCGCGCCTCCTCCCTTAACTCACATTTCGCCCCCTCTCTAGCCCACACTGGCTCCTAGGAGTGAGTGATGCATCCTTCCTAATTTCCTCTTTGCTTGAATGCGAGGAAAACTTTATAATTTAGCTTGGTCATCTTTTTTCCCTTTCTTTCTCAATAAATCTCTCGGGCGATATTTCCATTGACGAGCGGACGCCACCTGACTGGGAACAGATGGCACAACGAAGCTGACGGATAGAGATTTACAATGTATGGTGCTAGCTATGTTTGAGGATGACACCACAGAGTACCAATCTGCAGATGTTCCCGGAAAGTGTGGGCTCTGCAGAGTGATGGTATCAAAAAGCATTAGCCCTACAGAGTGATGCACAAAAGAGCGGTGGCTCAGCTTGGTGAAGGCCCATAGAGAAATAGCTCTGCGAAGTGATGATGGCATCAAGAAGCAGTGGCTCTGAAGGGTGATGTCTCCAACGAACGGTGATTTTGCAGCGCGATGGTACCAAAGTACGGTGGCCCAGCAAAGAGTGATGGCGCCAAACAGCGGTGCGTTTACAGAGTGGTGGCATCAAAGAGCGGTAGCTCTGCAGAATGAAGGCACCATAGAGCGTTAGCTCTGCAGAGAGATGGCACCATAGAGCGTTAGCTCTGCAGAGAGATGGCACCATAGAGCGTTCACTCTGCAGAGAGATGGCAATAAATACTGTGACCTGCACAGTGATGGCTTCAAAAACTGGCAGTTTTTCAGAGTGATAACTGCATCGTAGAGTGACAACACGTGCCCGCGTTTAGAAAACGTGCTTCAATAGCTTGTTTGATTAATTTGCAATCGTGCATTACAGTTTTTGAATGGTAGTGCAAATGAGTTTTTTCTAAAGCTAATTTTCTAGCTCCGTGACGATGACTGAGGTTTCACCTCATTCGGGCAACTCAAATAATGTTAGTTACTGTAACCTTTATGAATTAACTAGATAGGACTTTGGATACATAAAATCAATACAAATTGATTTCCGTTCTTCAAATATTCCCCGAACACCAGTCGTATAGCATTATCAAAAGCGCATACACCAGTCGTATGACATTATCACAAGCGCATACACCAGTCGTATAGCATTATCAAAAGCGCATACACCAGTCGTATAACATTATCACAAGCGCATACACCAGTCGTATAGCTTTATCACAAGCGCATACACCAGTCGTATAGCATTATCACAAGCGCATACACCAGTCGTATAACATTATCACAAGCGCATACACCAGTCGTATAGCATTATCAAAAGCGCATACACCAGTCGTATAACATTATCACAAGCGCATACACCAGTCGTATAGCTTTATCACAAGCGCATACACCAGTCGTATAGCATTATCACAAGCGCATACACCAGTCGTATAACATTATCACAAGCGCATACACCAGTCGTATAGCATTATCAAAAGCGCATACACCAGTCGTATAACATTATCACAAGCGCATACACCAGTCGTATAGCTTTATCAC
>SDVV010037125.1:0-10874 GCA_016164225.1 Gammarus roeselii
ATATAGGTACATAAACGGGTAAAGGTTGGTAAAAAATACAGAGCCGAGAGGAGAGGTTTGATATAAATAAAGCTTAAATCAATGAAGAAACACATAACATAAGTATGAAAACGGGAAAAAATGTGAAATCCTTGGTTAAATTAGGTTAGGATGGGTTAGGATGGATTAGGTATACGGCCCCTCTACATTACAAACCTATAATTAAAAATGCTAGAGTGGATCTGGTGAATGCTCGAATAAGTCCGATATTCTGAATTGGAACGCTATCTCATAACAATGTCTGAATTAATCATTAACGTCAAAGTGTATAAACTGCAAACGGATCACAAAGATTTATAGAAGTAAGACATGCTTGAATAAGCATTGAGATGTATATTAATCTAATAGAGCATTGTAAAATAATCAATTCATCCAAATCCGGCATATTAGTTATTCAAGACAACTTGAAGTAGGGCCCAAATCTATCGTCGAGAGGTGAAACATACCAACATTTTGGACCATTACATCCAACTAAGCTAATTTATGTCCAACATTCCATGTAAGAATGCGAATTTATACCTAATACAGATATATACCTATGATAACCCATCAAAAACCTACAACAACAACAACTTTAAAATAGCTAAATAAGATTCTCTACTCTACCCTAACCAACATTGATTAACTATTATATACGGTTTATCCTGCCATACACCAGAGGATATAACCTTCACTAATATGGAAGGTCAATCAATCCATGATGCCGAAGTACATTAACGATCTTGCAATTAATATAAGTTAAATAATCCTGTACACGAACTCCTGAGGTAAATTGAAGCAGGACTAAGATCATAAACTAACATAAAAAAAATCCGGAAAATGTTCTGACATTTAACTCTGAGTTCATGCATAACAAATAATACTACGGTATCCGTTCAAATCAATAACAAATTCCTAGACCAAACTGATGCTATGCCTCTAGTAGGACAAAATCCAAGCCCACTGGGTCACAACAACGAACTCTACCATGCTTCACTTGGTCACTTCTCAGCAATCTACCACTGATATATATCAAATTTAGATGTAACACCCAGTCATAGTACAATACCTCAGACATACCATGCATCTGTTTAGCCCATCATCTCTGAACAACGTCGAGCTAAGTCACATCCTGGACATAACCAAGAACCTATACATAGGTACAGTTGTCATGAATGGGGCCTGACATGAGTCTCAAAGAGTGTGTGGCCATAAAAAGCTGGGGTTCTGTTCATTAACGACATAAGTAAATCACTACAACGACAGCAGCTCATCGTAAAACCTCTCTTACAAACCCATGGAACTTAAGATCGACATCCACATAAACTTACAAATTCACGTTGAACTTGGACGAACTCCAAATGACCAATAAAGAGTGTAAGCCGCCTCTACACCAGGAACCCATCCATCCAGGAAATCGTCTTCTAAAACGTTAAACTACTCACTTACTAGGGTTCAATGACGAAATTCCACACAGATGCAGTACGGATTTACACCTCTTAAACATACATTCCTATGATTATCGTGGAAAAAAATCATACAACAATAATAAAATAGTAACATAATTCTCTACTCTGCCGTAACCGATATTAAAAAATGTTATACACTGAGGTATCCATCATAGTAAATTCGGTCTACTTACGCAAATAAACATATACGAAACGAGCTCCTGCTTGGGGGACACTCTAACTCCTCCAAGACATTGAAGTATGTTCCAACACTAAATATACAATAAAGTAACAACAAGACCAAGTTAGCAACAAATGAAATCTCCTATATCTACAATATCCACGGCAAACATTGTACCAGGGTGTAAGAAGATATTTAAAACACTAAAAATATACAACATGCAACTAAATTATACCTGAAATAATGTTCTACATTGCAGATACAAACGTAATGTATCCTAATATTCCGATATTGTATAAAATAACCAACAGATTGCATTGAAGATGAAAACTCTACAGAAAACATACAAAACTGAAAGCCACATACTAAAACTCTTGGGTTCTTTCTCCTTTTGAAGGAATGTTTCAGTCACCTGTTAATTTTGTATCTATTTTCCTTCATCGGATAGCTCACAACGTAGAACACGAATGAACGAGTTACTGCAGGAAAATCTAAAACAGAGCGCAAAGGTTCTGATAATACAATCGCAGAAAATAACAATAAACTAATTGATTCTATGCCATGTGTAAATTGGAGTATGGAGTTCTATCCTTTGAAACTGCAGGTAATTTATTATGTGACTGTTATATTTATTATCATTAAAAAAATATCTTATAAATGTATGTTATCAGTACCCCTAAACATTCAGAGGACTAGCATTGAAAAGATAATATATGCAGCATGACATGCAATGGAATTGCAATACTGTATGCCCAACATTGAAATGCAAATACCTATAAGTAAACGTTCTATATATACAACATACTAACACTAGCAACCTATTAATTTATATAACTTAATAACAAACGAATAATCCGAAAGCTGTCCGTCTGTCCACCGGCTAAAACTAGTTCCGGTCGCGCCTTACCTTCGCGCTGCTGACTCGGGTCAACCCCTGCTCCGCCAAAGCTAACTCTATTTACCCCTATCTTATTCCTTCGCATTTGCGTTATTGCATCCCTTTTCACTACTCACGGTGAGGTAGCTAACACACATCAGTTGGGGTGGCGGTCCGATAAGTCCGTCATTAGGGTGAGGCAGCTAACACTCCTCAGATGGGGTGGTGCGTCGATTAATCTATCATTGGGCGCGTCAGTTGACATATCTGAATAGAGCGTGCCTTACTGATCTGTGCAGATCAGTATGGTATAAGGGCGAGGCCGCTGTCACACTGACATCACGCAGACACACTTCAGTCGGGGTGACGTGCCGCTCAGTCTTGTATATGGGCGTGAGAGCAGACACACTGACACCTCAGTTAGGGTGACGTGTCGATCAATCGTGTGTTACGGCTTAGCAGCTGACACACCTCAGTTGGGGTAGCAAGTTGATTAGTCTGGTATTGGGGCGTAGCAGCTAAAGTTACGTCTGTCGACTGAACCCTTGTTCTCACGATTTGTCTCGAAACGGTTATCTGCCTAAAATTGCAGATAACCGTTGCAGATAATTGCAGTGCAGGCCAAAGCACTCGCAGTTTAACACTACACGGTCGGTTCATTATTAATTGAATTTGCTCCAATTTCATGCTGCGCTATATAACGTTCCTGCGAACGCTGTGAAGTGCAATTGTCTCAATAAAACCATTTCCACAATTCACTGAAACAGATTAAACGTGTTTATTTGGGAAATAATTTACCGCACCATTTTTGAAGATACAATCATTGTCACATAAGCTAATATTGTGCTTCATCTTCTATACCAGAAGTATATTAATTTAGTTTCTGTACTCCAGTATCGAATTATTCTTATTGCCAATCATCGAATCATTTCCTAGCGGTGATGAAGTGTATATATTCCAGAACTATGTATATATTTTATGAACAACTTATGTAGTCTATTCACCATTTCATTATTTCATACAATGTTTGATACCCATCTTTACAATATGTTACCGCATTTCGTCATGAAATATGTATATCAAGTGCTATGTATATATTTTATGTACAATTCATGTCACCTATTCAACCCTTTAGTATTCATATCTTACCCCATCTTTACAATATGTTAGCGCATTTCGATTTCCCAACCCCATGTTCTCAGGATTTCTTAGCCCCATGTGTTGTCGGTTTTCCCAATCCTATGTATTTCGTAATTTTCTCAACCCCATGTATTTCGTGATCGCCCCACCCCATGTATTTCGTGCCAGGCATTCCTGATTCTTACCTCAAATAAGATGTTGGCTGTCGATCATTGATTATAATATTATAATTTATAATCTGTCGCATGAAATCAGAACCAGAGGTGAATTTCAAATTGAATTTTCGTTTACGTTAACTAAAATAGTGTTCACGGCAATAAAGTTTTATGTGTACTATTTAAAAAAAATTGAAAACCCATTGCGAGATGATTGATGTAAAGGATTAATAATAATTTAATACTTACACTAATTGTCATCCATATATGTAGGTATGTGTGAGCACATATGAATGTGTATTATACTGATTGTCATCCATACATGTAGTTAGGTGTGTGCACATATGAATGTGTATTATACTGATTGTTCATCCATATATGTAGGTAGGTAAGAGCACATAGGGAATGTGTATTATACTAATTGTCATCCATATAAGTATGTAGGTGTGTGCACATATGAATGTGTATTACACTTCTAGTCATCCATATATGTAGGTAGGTGTGTGCACATTTGAATGTGTTTTTGTATGTGTACATGTATGATGGAATATTGTGAATTCCATTCAGTTCCATGAAGGCGAGCCAGCAGCACAATAGAGATGAGCTGCGATGCATTCATTTTGGATTTATCAATCTCATGCACATGTATTTTTTATAAGATTTTCAATAACATATATTGTGAATTATGTTTTGAAACATGAAGTAGCTACAAACCGGCCGCCGACAGATGTTCTGTCACAAATTCACTTTATCTCTCGTTTCGCTAATTCAAATAGCGCATTTGAAAACTAAGTTTGATGTATTATACCCTAGTATTGAAAACCTATTACTAGACGATGGGAACAAAATGATTTGATAATAATAAAAAAAACAATAACCAAAGAAGCACAATCCCCTGTTTTAACTCTTACACTGCTCATCTATAATGTACTTTTCAGATAAGGATAAAGTTGCTAATAACAAGAAAATAAAATGAACGACTTAACTTCTTGTAAAAGTTCATAGTTTATTAAAGGTATACAAGTACTTGGTTCGAGCCCCTGTTACTATCAATTGCAGGGGCGTTGCCAGGGAGAAGGGAGGGCAGGGGCAGCCGACCTTGAGATGCAAAATGTTAGAAACAATATCTATTAAATTTATGAAGAGTCGGGTTCTGAAACCGTCCATTAAAATAAAATAAAAATCCGTCTCCAATTGGGGAAACTCAGGCTACTCACCTGTCAACTGGTGTTCAGGGGCTTACGTAACTGCATTAGATGAGGGTCGATGCCCTTTATTGCAACAGGTGTAGCGCGACACGCTCCAGTTGACGTGTATCAAGTAATCGTAAGCGTGGGTAAGATGCACGTGTCATGATTGGCTTGTCCCTTGATGGAGTTAATGATAAGACCTGATGGGCCGAGGTACTATCTTTCTTTAATAAAGATTTGGCGTGAGGTTGGTCAGTTAGGCATCAGAATAGATGTCTGTTTCGACCTGAACCTTGAACTTATAATTTATTCGGGTTGTGCAGTATTCTAAATAAAGGTATTTCTTTACATAAATCCACTAACTGAGGCGTCAATTCTCCTGAGGAATTTAATAAATGCCCTGATTTAAGTTCGTAAAAGAACCACAGACTGATAGTTACCGGAATCAGAGAAGAGAGTCGATGCATACGCAGTTAGGAAATGAATAAATGAATAACACTCATGAGCTACACATAGGTTAAGGTCCACTTTTGAGCTACACATAGGTTAAGTTATATCTTGGCTCAGAGGTTGCGCACCCTTGAGGAAATTTCATGAACTGTCGAGTTCAGTTTCTTCAAATTAGTGTTTACGTTGCCTCAGGAAAAGAAGGACTCTCTGCCGCAGCATTCTGCGGTCGAGGCTTTGGTGTCGATGCTACAATTGCACATTAGTATGCCAGCTGTAGTGACGCCTCCTCTCCGACTGACGCCGGCAACCCTAGCGCGTTAGCTAGTCGGCTGTAGTGGCGCCCTTCCACGACCGACGGAGATAACGCTTGCTCATAGCTATTCGGCTGTAGTGACGCCCTTGTAATTTCTTAGTTATTTTTTTTATTCGGATATTTTTTTCTCATATATAGCGGGCTGCTGCGTAGCAGCCATCTGATAGCCTTTTTTCCCACGGCGTTTATGGGATGGCCTTTTACCATTTAAGAGACCGGCTAGAATATCTCATTCGGGGTCAGGTAGGCGCGAACCAACAACCTCCAGCTCCCAATGGACGTCTGTTGTAAGGAGAGCTAAACACGCTTCCCACTTTGCCACCGAGCTGGTTAATAGGTAGTTTCAATTGTTTTTTTCGAAGGCCTCCACCAATATATTTTTTTCGTAGTGCATCTATCATCAGCAGAATGTTGAATAATGATAAAGAAGAAGAAACAAATTATTTGCAGAATTAGATATTGAAATTAACGGAAAATTACATTGAGAAGAAGGGGGGGGGAGAAGGAGGGGGAGAGGACAGAGTCCCCAGACCATGTGACTCCCCATTACTGAACATTTCATATTACTTGAGAAAAATCGTTAAAGGGAGTTGCACGTTTCCCCGCTAATGACTGTGGCCTACAACCACCTTAAGACTACCTATATATAAAATGAGATAATTATTGGGCAATGCAGCATGCAAACATAATATGTACATATCCATTAAATCATAACCTTTATATTAGTTCAGTGGCCCCGTTGCCACCGGGCATCGATTGTTGTCACTCAGCGACTGAACCCTAAACGGGGTCCTCGTTCCGCGAAGGCAAATGAGGGCAGAGCTTAGTAATGAGAAACTGAGTCGACATCGCATTCAGGCAGTCACAGTACTTTTCGGCAGAGATCTGTGTTCGATGAGCAACTCTGCAAGTCTGTGATAAAGATCATGGCATTCAGATCCAGATCATCGGGGTGAAGCATTCCATTATTACTTGAAGAATTCTATCACAATGCGCTTTTCAGATCCGTGCTGACGGTGAGTTGCTTGCGGAATCTTGTGTCGGTAGGACGGAGCAAATGGTCGAAAAACCCTTACATTAATGAATGCTCTTTGTCCACTGCCCCAAAATACACGGGCACTGATGTTAACTTTAGCCTAATCACGTCCTTCAACGACTGACGGAGATAACACGTGTACGTTTGCAGGTCGATAGTAGTGACGCCTTCAATAGCTGGCGGAGGTGGCATGTGCACGCTCGCAGGTCGGCTGTATAGTGCCACCCGTCAACGACTGTATAAGATAACACGTTCACGGTAGCAGGTCAACTATAGGAACGTTTCAACGATTGGCGGCAACAACATCTCCTCCCAATTTCGCGTTCTCTCCTGTGCTTGTTCTCGTTCATGGCAGGGGCCGTAAGCCGGTTGTTGTTGTTGCTCAACCCCAGTTCCTCATGCAATGGATGAGCCACGCTCGGCGCGCAGCCAAAAATCCAGGAATCCACCGGCGTGTGTGTGTTGTGAGTGTTTCAGCAGGTACAAATTCTTATATTATGCCCGCAGCCCTGAAGAAGCTGATGCTGTCTTGCCGGCGCTCCCACAGAGCCTGGCGAGTGCGGTGGTTGAGAAAGACGTCGTGACGGGCTCGACCGTATAGGGTGAACCCCGGCCTCACAAACAGAGATCGGAAGGGACATTCCCCAGTCTACGCTGGTATGACTTAAGGGCAGTGTGATACCCGCACCTCAGCCGTGACAGGTGGACCCCGTCACTCCAGAACAACCCCAACTCCTCCACGTCCACCTTAAGTGGGTGACTCTGAGAACCGTGTTGACTCTGTGTTCATCCAATGCAAGAGCTGCGAAGTGTGCGTGTACCTGTTTGTGCATAGATATGTTATCTGTAGAACCAGGAATGGTCGCGTGAGGAGAACTGAAGTGTGATACCGGTGTGTTATGTAGGTGTCGATTGGTATGACGGGGGTTCAGTAGGTTATGTCAGGGATGTGCCGGGTCTACATTCTTGTTAAAGAATTGTGTTACTCTCACCTCAAGACGATGTTTGAGAGGGAGGACCTTGATTTCTTCATGCAAGTGCTGGATGGGTGTGGTATGTGTACAGCTCGTTGCGATGCGTAAGGCCTTGTTCTGTATTCATTGTAAGGAATTAATGTGTGTGGGTGCAAGGTCAGAGGACCAGACGGTGTTTGCGCAAGAAATTATATGCCTGATGAATGGTTCGTATAATGTTGTAATTGATTCCTTGGAGTGACCGTAAGTGGTTGTGGCGAGTGCTCGGGACACGTTCAGTCTGGGTCTGGCTTTGATGCCGATGTTGTTGGTATGAGGCTTTGAATGTCATTTCCGTGTCATAAGTTATTACAATGATAGTTGTACTAGGAATGTGGGGTATGGTAGTGTTATTGTGCATGACTTGAGAGTGAATTCAATGTTCACTATTATTTGGTGTTATTAATGTAATGGATGACTTGCTTGCGGACACCTTTATTCTGCTGTCCAGCTGCCAGACTTCAAAAGAGTTCAGGTACTACTGGAGGTGGGCAACTGCGGTCTCATGTTTGTGGTGCCGTGTGATTATTGTGAGGTTGTCTGCGTATGAGCTGATGTACGGTTTGGGTTCTGTTGTATTGGGCAGGTCGTGCATGAAGGCATTGAAAAGGGAGGGGGACAGGACAGAGCCCTGTAGGACACAAATGCTGAGGTAGTGGGTTCGAGATGACTTGTCACTGTAGACAGTGTGTGCATGTCTGGAGGAGAGGAAATTAACAAGCCTCTTCTTGTATTTTGGATGGATGAGTGTGTTGAATATTTTGTTCACGAGGACATGTCTAGGAATTGTGTCGAAGGCCGTACTAATATCAGGGCGCGTTTGGCTGACTTCTTTTCCTTTAGGTCGTCATAGATGGTCTGGGTGAGGTTGATGAAGAGTATGGTTGTGAGGTGTTGAGCCCTGAATACGTGTTGCGTTGAGGAGGTGAGGACCCAGGCATTAATTTTGTTTAGAAGCAGTCTCTCCAAGATTTTTTGAGAGGTTTGGGAAGAGAGAAATGGGTCCGTATGAGGCTGGATCTGTAGGAGCTTTGATGGGTTTCAGGATATGAATGATTTTCGCTTGTTTCCAAATGTTGGGTATTGTATTGTGGGAACGGAAAAGTTAAAAATGTCTGTGAGGGCCGCGATTGGTGGTGACCCTAGATGTTCAAGGTGAATGTATGATATGCCGTCAGGGGGCCCATTGCTGAGGAGGACTTTTTGGTCTGGCCGATGGCGGTTATGGTCATGACTGGTGAAAAGGGAGGATCAATGTTTGGATCGATCTGTAATTTGCGTAATTGTTTGAATATCTTCCTGTTGTCTGCATGGTATGGTAGGGGGCAAGTGTATGCATAGTGTGAGTTGAGTATGTCCTCTTGGTGTTGGTCTGATGGTGTGGTGTGGGTGTTGGGTGGTGTTTTTATAAGCCTTAAGAAAGTCCAGCCTCTCAAAGAAAATCGCACAATTAGGCGACTTGTGGCTTCTTGCAGTTGGTAACCGATAAATAGGCACTTATTCAGCGTTAAAAATAAGTACATTATTAGCATTTGAACAGGATTGATACCTAATTCAGACATGCTTTAATACATGTGGTGTTGAGTTTATTACGAATAAATAAGTTTAGGCTATAAAGTTAAAACTTACCGCAACAAAAGAACAATGGAGGGTCCAGAGACATTGAAATAAAACTTTTTATGGTGACGGGATGACAGCTGGTCATCATTTCCTTGGATGGTTGCAAGGACCAGTTGGGTTACACTCACTTACGTGAGTAGTACAGTGCACAATATGAACAAGGTGATTCATTGCTAATGTTCCCAATGTCTGGTGTGTAATTTTTCTTCACCCACAGTTACTTTATTTGCATATTTTTTTGCGTAACAGTGTGGACCAAAAAGAGATGAAATACTCCATTCAAAGTCATATTTTTAATGCGTTCCCAATTAATTGGCCAAGAGATATAGACTCTTATACAAACATGTATGACTATTAGGTAGTATTCCCTTCAAATGCATTATTGCAAGCTCCCACAGACTTCACCATACACAATCAAGTGATGGCGAGTACACTTTTCAACAACTGGTGGTTAATCTGTTGGTGTGAATCATTGCTCAGAGCGGAGTATTTGGCATTGCAAATCCCGTCCTAATCGTTACAGGCTGGTGTTAAGAATGGGTATACTTGATGAAGTATTGGTGTTGAGGAGGCATGGCTGGGTGCTGAGGCTCATCAGGAGTGCGCAATATTGGTTGCAAATCCCGTCCTAATCGTTACAGGCTGGTGTTAAGGATGGGTATACATGATCGAGTATTGGTGTTGAGGAGGCATGGCTGGGTGCTGAGGCTCATCAGGAGGGCGCAATATTGGTTGCAAATCCCGTCCTAATCGTTACAGGCTGGTGTTAAGAATGGGTATACTTGATCAAGTATTGGTGTTGAGGAGGCATGGCTGGGTGCTGAGGCTCATCAGGAGTGCGCAATATTGGTTGCAAATCGCGTCCTAATCGTTACAGGCTGGTGTTAAGGATGGGTATACTTGATCAAGTATTGGTGTTGAGGAGGCATGGCTGGGTGCTGAGGCTCATCAGGAGTGCGCAATATTGGTTGCAAATCCCGTCCTAATCGTTACAGGCTGGTGTTAAGGATGGGTATACATGATCAAGTATTGGTGTTGAGGAGGCATGGCTGGGTGCTGAGGCTCATCAGGAGTGCGCAATATTGGTTGTAAATCCCGTCCAAATCGTTACAGGCTGGTGTTAAGGATGGGTATACCTTCTCGAGTATTGGTGTTGAGGAGGCATGGCTGGGTGCTGAGGCTCATCAGGAGTGCGCAATATTGGTACTGGCTTGACTTTGGGTAGTTAGTTAGTATAACTGTGTTTGTGCTGGTACAGGAATACTGTTGCCTGATATAAGGTTCTATATTGACCTGTTGCTTGTCCATCATATCTGCTCACAAGAAGCATATTCCACAAATCACAATGTATTTGATGTCGTCAAAATGCATTACACTACACCACAACAAAATGATGTTCAAATATATATAAATATATATGTATTTATGTATAT
>SDVV010037126.1:0-10873 GCA_016164225.1 Gammarus roeselii
GGAATCGAGTGGTCGCAGGCCTAGAGGTAGACCGAAGTTTGGGTGGATGGATGGTCTGAAGCAGGCGTTGGGAAGGAGAGACATGAATGTGGAGGTGGCGAGAGAGCGTGCAATGAACAGGCATGAGTGGAGAATGGTTGATTTTGACGCTGCTCTGATGTGCTTTCCCGCCCTTGGCATCCCGCTGTCGGGATGGTCGTGGGTGGGGGGGGGGCCCCCGCCATTATGACGCGACGGGGGTAAACCAGTGAAAACTGTCGGGCCCTGCTGCTGACGACGGATCCTCGGACTGCACTCGTGACCCAGAGTGTAAGTTGAGGGCCTACCGGCCGGAACCTTTAGCGCGAAAGGGCTAAGTTGTGTGAGTGTGAGCGTATGAGGGTGTGAGGTGCGCCTTGCCGTCGGCCACCCCCCTTTCTGGGGGATGCGGCCTTGTATCTGTGAAGATGCCGAGGGCAATTGCACCACAACACCTGCTGAAGGGAAGATGAAGTAGTAGTTGCATCTGTGTAAAGATAAAGAAGACAGGAGACGCACGTCTCATGCACGAGATCTGCACTCGGTGTATGGAATCTCATACATAGGAACAGCAAAAATGGACACTCTCTCACTACAACCACGACGTAGACTATGTACGACAAATATAGACCGTATGCTATGTCGATGATTTTATTGTCATCAGACTCCTTCAATGCAACAAAAGCATCACCAAGCCCTGGACGTCATCCAGCAGAACAAAGTGGAACTAACGTCACCTTCTTCCATTATAAATGAAACAGGTTGATTGATCATAGAGGAATCTAATCTTCAAAATAAAAATGAGAACCAAAGTTGGTATATGAAACAGAGTGGTGCAAACGTATCGTACATATCTCTAATCAAACTTAAGTGCTTATGTATTTGAAATCAGAGTGAAGATGATCAATCGAGGTGAAAATCGAAAACTTACAATAGTTTTTCAAAAGATTAATTACATTATGGGGCCCTGATACTAACAAAAAGGCAGTAGGTTCAAAAGTTATATGAATGTAAATGTATGTACATAGAATACGAAAGCCAACATCAGGAAAAAGTGTTCAAATTTTATTGCTTTTCGATACGCATTTATTTGAGGTGCTCTAATTTTAATATGTAATGATTACACGTACAGTAGCGATCAAAAATTCGTTTATGATTTAAAACTAAGTAAAATCTTCGATGCCCATTATCCGCTCCATATTCAAACTTATCGTAAATTTGATTATTATTACCCATTAAGAAGCTTTGTCCACACATAGTAACGTAAGAAATTTCTAAATGAAGTTAAATTCCACGTGGGAAAAGTCGAATTTGTTTTTCCGGTTACAGACTAACCATAAACGAATTTTTGTTCGCTTCTGTACATAGGCGCGCGACTTCTGCTAGCGGTCTTACATCGGTAGCATAGCAACGCAGATATTTAAACTCTGTTCTCAGCATAAGGCTACATCATTTTGTAGGGGACATAATAGGTGCATGGCATGACCGTGCGATATTAGGTTACTTGAATCTTTACATAATAGAACGACAGCCCCTCAAATAAATGCGTATTGAGCTGCAATTTATCTAAATAGTTCTTCCGCAACTGGGCTTTCGTTTCGTTCCTGTCAAAACATTTACCTTCGTATACCTTTTAAACCTACTGCCTTGTTGTAAGTGTTAAGGTTAAGGTGTTAAGGTCGTTCATATTTTAAAGAAACATTATAAGTTTCCCTGTTTTTAGTGAGGTGAAGTAATGATAGTCGAATGGCTGGTGAAGCTACTGAAGCGTGTTCTGTGTCGGGCGAAGTGCTTGCACTGTTCCGCTGTAAGGGCAAAGGAAATATAAAAAAATGCTGCAACTCGCGAGATGTCAGTTTGTTACGTGTTGTTGGTAAGTTGTACGGGAGAGTGTTGATCAAATGGATAAGAGACATTATGGATGATGCAGTTGGCGAGAAACTATGTGGCTTCAAGAGAGGTTGAGGATGTGCTGATCAGATTTTTGCTGTGAGAAGTACCATGCGAAGGTAAAAAATGTGTTCTGGGCATTCATAGATCTAGAAAAAGCCTACGAAAGGGGAGCGCTATGAAGACGAGACAAGGCTGCGTTACGTCTCCCTGGCTGTTCAATTTCTGAATGGAGGGGTCAGGAAAGTGAACGCAAGTGTATAGGGTCGTGGCTTAGAGCCGTTGGGAATCAGTAAGCGGAGTTAGCAGAAGAGTTAGTTGCTGTTTGGGGATGATACAGTTTTAGTGGAGGATTCTGAGAAGTTGTGTAGGATGGTGTCGGAGTTTGGCAGTGTGTGAGAGGAGGACGCTGCGAGTTGACGAGGGTATAAGTTCAGTAATTAGATGTTCAAGGAATGTCGATGCGAGCGCAATTAATGCCCTCCTAAACAAAGAGTCATTGGAGGAAGTTCAGTGTTTTAAGTAGATGGGCTCCCATGTGGAGAAGACTGAACTAGTGGAAACTGAGGTGAAGTTGCTGGTAAAGGAAGGGTGCAAAGTGTTGGGTGAACTGAATAGTGTAATAAGCTGTAGGACGTTGGGAATGCTTTCGTAGAGAGGGTTGTCGCAGGGGGTAGTTGTCCCAACTGTGCTCTACGGAGCATAGACGTGGCGGGTCAGAGCAGAAGGTTGAACGTTTGCGAGACGAAATGTTTGAGGAGAATAGCTGGTGTGACGCTGAGAGGTAAAATCATTAACGACGTTTTCTTTTTTTTCCATTTCGATTTTTTTCGCTTATACAGCGGGTTGCAGCGTAGCTGCTACCTGATAGCCTTTTTTCACCCACGGCGTTTATGGGCCAGCCTTCAATCATTTAGGAGACCAGCCAGAATGTCTAACTCGGGCTCAGGTAGGCGCGAACCTACAACCTCCAGTTCAAAATGAACGTCTGTTGTGAGGAGAGCCCGACACGCTTTCCACTCGGCCACCGAGCTAGTAATTCGAGGGCGTTCGAATTACAACGGGGATGGTTCACAGAACAGTACATTCACGTCTTCTGGGATGGTTCGAGCACTTGTGGAAGATGAATGAAAGGAGATTGTTGAAAAAGGTGATGAAGGCGGATGATTGAGTGGACGTAGGCCTAGCGGTAGACTAAAGTTCGAGTGGATAGATGGCGTGAAGCAGGCGTTAGAAAGAATGTGGATGGATGAATTTTGACGCTGCCATCATGTGTTTTGTCGCCCATGACGTCGCGTTGAGAAATGGAATGGTCGCGCGGGGGGATATCGTGAGAGGGTTTACTATAACGGGGTAGGAGTAATCCAGTGACTATGTCGGGCCCTGCTGCTGACCTCGGACCGCACTCCTGACCCAGAGTGTGTGGAGCGGGGTCGGCTCTCCCAGTCGGACCCTTTGGCGCAGAAGGAATGTTTGTACGAGTGTGAGAGGCGCCTCCTTGGCGTCGGCCACCCCCCCTACTCGGGGAATTCAGCCTAGTGTCTGTATATTTATAAGTTTTGCGATTTTCACCTCGATAAATCGTCATCACTTATTTCAGATATTTTAGCACTGAAGACTACTCAAGTTCTCTTTTTTATATCTGTCCATTATACATTCAAAATAATTTATCTTCAAAATCCCTATTCTAGTAGGTACAGAAACGTGAAGACATACATATATTTGAGGTTTGAAGTGCTAACGACCTTCGATGTCGTTACTTGCACTCTCAGCCTACTGTCCTGCCTCGGCTGATGTTCTGCGCCCCCTCTTACCACCGAGCTGACGGCACTGAAGCTGCTGTCCTCTGACGTAAAGGAGCCACGCCTGGAGTCGCCTGGCTTTGTTCTGCCTAGCTTACGGCCCAGCCACCCACTGCGGGACATGCCCGAGACGCGCGACGTCCTGGAGATTTAGAGTTACCAGGTTACTAGCCTATTCATGTCGTTACCACACCTAAGTTCTCGTCCTGAGGGAAGGAGCAGAGGGCAAGAATTTTTCCACGAGACGTCAGAGAGCCGACAGCTATGGTCTATAAAGTAACGAAGATGACGTGCTGGCATACTGCAGCAGCCACGATGGCGGCAGTGCAGCCCTGAGACGAGTTCCGATCCATTTACAGGAAAGTTGACGTAATGAAAAACACGACTGCAGTATGCATGCAATTGGAACGGAATTTGATAAACTGCGTTGACAAATGAATGCTACATTTTTACGCTCGTTCAAAACGAGCCCAATACATAGACGAACGAAAGCTACTGGATCTATCTGCAATAAGCACGACACTTTAAAAATCGAGAACAACGATCTTCATTTGCTTTCACTGTACGAGTTCTTAATGATCGTGTAACTATATTTAATAATAATCAGCCATGGACATTATCGGCCAGTGTCGGTGGTGTAGATATAGGCTGCTACCGCCGATCCATTGAGACACCTCATCTGCCACTCTAAATGACAAACCCTAGTATAGATTAGAGGGTCCATTTACACCGAATGACAAGCCCAGAAATGGTTGGTCAAGATCAAGGGCTTATCTCCAGTAATGGTTCACTAGCTATGGGCCCTAGTCACTCATCATGGGCCCCAAACCTGGAGGTGTAGGAGTGCAGGGACGACCTCTGCTGCCCAGGGGCGGCCGAGGAAAAGCGGACCATTGTGTGCCGCGCAGCTTCCCGCTCCACGTCCGACACGTGGAACGATAGTTGCGAGTCCACGGAGTGACGCCTCATGCGCCCCTTCAGCTGCTGTCGGCTACTCGAGAAGTACTGGAAGCCGGACTCGATGGAATATCTGCAATGAAAGGTTTATTGTGGTTTACATGGATTCGTTATATAAGGGCGCATCTTAATCGAACATGGTCTTTCCAGCCCACAATGGTGGTTCCAGACGTAAGTATGATCTAAATCCAAAAGAACGTACCGATGTATGCACACTATGGCAGAGCTACCAAAAAAAAAGAAACACTTCTAGGAAATGCTGGAAAAAGACCTAACGATTAAGGCGACAGAATAAGAATTTGAGCACACAAAGCAGCAAAAAAAAACACACCTGGTACTGATGCTGTGCTCGGAGTCAGTGTTGTGATGCACGGCACCAGGGAAGGGCAGAGGGGCGCCAATGCCAGCGAGGGGGGCGCCGACACCTGCATGCGGAGCAGCTCTTAATGACAGCGGGGGGATCAGGGTGCGAACACCGGTAGGCTCAGCTTCAACTTTCACACCTGAACAGAACACCAGTTACAGTTAAGCCTTTACAGTTGCATAAGACACAAATTATAACTCAGAAATTAGACTGAAAAGCATGAAATATTCAGGATATTGTTTCATTTCAGCAGGCAGAGCGCTGCGATGTTCGGATGAAACTGGTTACGGATATTGAACCAATGACGGTCGCTTGCTTCAAAACTTTGCTGATGCTTGGTAGATATTTTCTCGAAAAATTCCCTCACGGAGGAAGAGCGGCGACGTCACACTTTTGAAGATCTCTTATTTTAGAAGGTAACTGAAATCAAAGCTTCAGTTGATGAGACCGCTTGTTCCAAAACGTATTTTTTTCCTGTTTTTCACTTACCTCCATGTCTCTGCTGCTGCAAGCTGACCGACAGCCCTACACAGGCGTCCAGTGGTACTCTGGCACCGTACGGGGCCACGGCGTGCTGCTCTACACTGCCCTGCACGCCCATCAACCTGCAAACAGTACCAAATGGACGTCTAATGATACGACTAATAAAGATGCGATTAGGGGTGACGATGTGGCGAGAGTGATCCACACATAAGACGCGTCGACAATTTAGTCACATTATAATAAACCACTCCTCCCCTGACATGTGTTAGGTTTAGAGCCGCACAGAGTCACGGTCCAACCGGGGGACCTTATTCTCTCCAGATCCTTCAATTTTATTTTTATCATTTGGATTTTATGCTTAATTCACATTTCCTTCAGCTTTTCTCTTTCTCCCTTTTAACCAATCTTACAATCCCGCAGTGGCCCGGACCCAGCACACACGTAGGTTCTTGTTTCTAGAGAATAAACGTACAAGCCGGCGCAAGATTGCCGAAAAACAAGGCAATTGTTGAAGGTCTCCAGGGTTTGAAGAGCGTTAAGCGAATCACTAACGATTGAGATATCGACATCTGGAGGAGAATCGGCAGCTAAGAGAGCGTCGGCAATAGATGTGAGTTTAGCAGTGAAGATTGACGACGATGACGGGAGTCTCCTAGCGACAACGTGCCCGGGAAGTACCGCTGCATAGCCCACAGCATCTTCGCCTTTTGATCTATCAGCGAAGATACGCTAACTATCAGCGTGGTGAGTCTCCGAATGAGCTATAAAAAGAACTCAATCATTATGGGGTGCAGCATCTGCCTTTCGACCCATTAAATAGTGAGGGCAAAGTACACTTTCTGGTATATGTCAGCTATGGACTGCATCTCGCGAGAGAGGGTCCACCATGATACGCGGGCGCCCAAGATCAGCAGTGATGCGGTCGATGGGCCGTGATACGCTAGAGGGAGCTGCCGGATTGAGGTAAATGTCGAGGAAGTAGGCCGGGAAAGAATATGTAAGTCAAATTGGAAGAAGACTCATTAGGGCGAGGCTAGGTTCACCAGTGCGTTGCAGGGCTAACAATAGAGACGAAGCGAAAAGCTCCAGTGAAGGTGTTGAGGGCGACATTATAGACTAGGTCCTATGTTTTGAGAATACAAGTTTCGCGGAGCCATAGACAACGCTCCCATAGTCTTATTTGGACTAGATGATACAGTGATACAGGCATGATGATGTTGTTCTGTCTGCACCCCAGGTGAAGTGGGATGCAATTCGAAACATTATAAATCGAGGCACATGGTATTTCCAGGTCAGTTTCTGGTCAAATATTAGTTCTAGAAAGCGGACTGTAGGTAGGAAAGGGATTAATTTCTCTATGGAGTCGGAGATTTGGTTCTGTGTACGTCCGGGATCGATATACGTGAATCGTGCACATTTTACGTTGGAAAATTGTGAAGATTTGAGATTCCCTCCATACAATCATTATTTGCACTCGAGAGCAGAGAGCACCGATGGATTTTGTGCTGATATTAAGGCGAGTGGTGGGGAGGCTGTTGGGTGTGCAAGTGTTGAGAGGGGAGGGTGGAGGAGTGTCTGACCATCTGCTGGTGGAAGGTAGATTAAGAGTGGAGCAGAAGTGGAAGTGCAACAAACGAGTGGAAGGAGGAAGAGAGGTAGTGAAAGTGAGTGGACTGAATGTGAGAAGTAGAGCCGAGGAGTTCCAGCAGGCGTTGGGGAAAAATATAACAAAGTGAGAGGACAGGACCCGAGAGATGTGGAGGAAGAATGGGAGACGTTAAATGATGCGTTGCTGAGATGTGCGAAGAAGGTGTGTGGTGCGCGGTATGTGGGCGAATGCAGAACGAAAGGTTGCGAGTGGTGGAACGAAGAGGTCAAACGCGGTGGTACGGGAAAGAGGTACGTTTGAGGAGTGATTGCAGGTGAAGTCGGTGGTGACTTATGAAAGCTATTATGAGAGGAGAAACGAGGTGAAGCGGGTGGTGAGGAGAACAAGGTTAAGCGGGTGGTGAATGTCGAGGATGACAGAGAGACTGACATTGTTGCTGTGGTGGTGGTGCTCGGATGCCAGTTTTGGGAGAAAGACTTGTGGCGGACATTAGCAGAGAAGAGGTGCAGGATGCGGTGGACGTGATATAAGCAGGGAGAGCGTTTGGATAGAGTTGCGACCGAGAGCCTGAAGAATGGTGGAGTTACGATTGTCGAATGGTTGGTGAGGTTACTGAACTTGTGTTTTGTGGCAGGCGTGTTACCGATTGAGTAACGCAGTGCCTGCATTGTTCCGCTATATAAAGGCAGAGGAGACAAAAATGAATGCTGCAACTCGAGAGGTATCAGTCTGCTATGTGCGGTTGGTGTGTTGTACGGGAGAGTGCTGATCAAAAGGATTAAAGACTGTACGGACTATGCGATTGGAGAGGAACAGTGTGGCTTTAGGAGTGGTAGAGGTGTACCGATCAGATTTTTGCCGTGAGACAGGTCTGTGAGAAGTACCTTGCCAAAGGAAAGGACGTGTTCTGGGCCTTCATGGATCTGGAGAAGGCATACGACAGGACTGACAGGGAAGCGCTGTGGAATGTATTGCGTTTGTATGGAGTGGGCGGACATCTGTTGAAAGCGGTGCAGAGTTTCTATGCTGGCAGCCGAGCATGTGTCAGAGTGGGAAGCGAGGCGAGTGATTGGTTCACATTGAAAGTGGGACTGAGACGAGGCTACGTGATGTCTCCCTAGCTGTTCAACCTCTATATGGATGGAGTGGTCAGGGAGGTGAACGCGAGTGTGCTGGGTCGTGGGTTGGAAGCGAATGGGAGGAGTTGGCAGTTGAGCCAGTTGCTATTTGCTGATGATACGGCCCTGGTTGCGGATTCAGAGAAGAAGCTAAGTAGGCTAGTGTCTAAGTTTGGGAGAGTGTGTGAGAGGAGGAAGCTTCGAGTGAACGTGGGTAAGAGTTGAGTAATGAGATGCTCGAGGACTGTCGATGCGACCAAAATTAGAGTCACGCTAAATGGAGTGCTCTTGGAGGAAGTTCAGTGTTTTAAGTATCTGGGCTCCCATGTGGAGATAACTGAACTAGTGGAAACTGAAGTGAAGGCGCGAGTGAAGGAGGGATGTAAAGTGTTGAGTGCACCAAAGAGTGTAATGAGCTGTAGGACGTTGGGGATGGAAACAAAGAGAAGGTGTTGTTGTCCCAACTGTGCTCTACGGAGCTGAGACTTGGGGGGTGACAGCAAAAGGTTGAATGTTTTCGAGATGAAATGTTTGAGGAGCATGGCTGGAGTAACTCTGAGAGACCGGATCACCAACAACGTGGTTCGAATCAGAACAAGGATGATGAAGAAGTTGGAGGCCAGAGTGGATTCGCTTGTTCTGAGATGGTTCGGATGGATGAAGGGAGATTGGTGAAAAGGGTGATGTATGCGGAGGCGAGTGGTCGCAGGGCTAGAGGTAGACCGAGGTTTGGGTGGATGGATGGTGTGAAGCAGGCGTTAGGAAGGAGAGACATGAATGTGGAGGTGACGAGAGAGCGTGCAACAAGTTTTTTCTCCCAAAAGTGACATCCGAGCACCACCACCCACAGCAACAATGTCAGCCTCTCTGTCATCCTCGACATTCAACAACTCATCAAAATGCTCGGCCCGCCTCTTCCGTACATCACCACTTTCCAACAACAACTGGCCGTTTTCATCTTTCACCACTTCCTCCTTTCCGGTCTCTCCCTTTCTCACCCTCTTCACCTCTTTCCAGAACATCTTCTTGTTCTCCTCAAAATTCTGGCACAACCGTCTGCCCCACCTAGCATCAGCGTCCCTTTTGGCTCTCCTCACTACCCGCTTCACCTCGTTTCTCCTCTCTTTATAGCTTTCATGAGCCACCTCCGACTTCACCTGCAACCACTCCTCAAACGCTCCTTTTTTCCGTGCCACCGCCAGTTTGACCTCTTCGTTCCACCACTCGCAGCCTTTCCTCCTGAACCCTCCCACACGGTGCGCACCACACACCTCCTTAGCACATCTCAGCAACGCATCCCTTAAAGTCTCCCATTCTTCCTCCACATCTCTCAGGTCCTCTCCTCTTACGTTATCGTATTCTTCCTACAAGGCATGCTGGAACTCCTCTGCTCTACTTTTCACATTCAGTCCACTCACTTTCACTACCTCTCTTCCTCCTCTCACTCGTTTGTTGCCCTTCCGCTTCTGCTCCGCTCCTAATCTACCTTCCACCTTTCCCTCTCAACACCCACACATCCAACAGCCTCCCCATCTCTCTCCTCGATATCAGCACAAAATCCATCACCATGGGCCATCCTTACCCATGTGTACTTGTGAATATCTCGCTTCTTGAACAAACTATTCCCGACCACCAACTGCTGCTGCTCCATACACAGACCTATCAGATTTCCTTCATTGTCATTTCTACCGGGTACACCACACTTGCCTATCATATTCTCCACCACTACATCTCCATCTCTCGCATTAAGGTCACCCAGTACAACTACATTGAAATGACCTCCAAAACTCTCAATACACTCACTCAGGTCAGTCCAGAATTGCTCCCTCTCTTCACTCCTCTCGCTACCAGGTCCATAAGCACTCACAAATGCCCATCTTTCTACACCTAACTTGCCTTTCACCCACATCAATCTTGAGGACACCTCCTTCCATTCGGTAGCGCTACTAGCCAACCGATCACTCAATATCAAGACCACACCTTCTCGTGCTCTACCTTCCTCTAAACCAGACTTTCTTCGACTTACCACACCAAACTCACATTCGCCCTAACCTTTCAATTTCGTCTCACTCGGCGCCAACAATCAAACTTCTTCCTCACAAACATCTCACCAATCTCCCTCCTCTTTACATCATTCAGCGACCCTAACAATAGAGTTCGGAGAGGCGTGTGCCTCTCCTCTCCTCCCCCCGTTTGTCTTGCCGTCTTCGAGGAAAGGTTTTACAGAGAACGGGATTCCTAGCCCCTTCGCTTTGCCCCGTTTAGTCGCCTTTTACGACACGCTGGGGTTGCGGTAGCACAATTCTACTCCCGGCTACGAGGCGCCCCTTTAGTCGCCTTCTACGACATGCGGTGGATACAGATACAGATACAGACACTAGGCCGCATCCCCCAGAAAGGGGGGTGGCCGACGGCAAGGCGCACCTCACACGCTCACATTCACACAACTTAGCCCTTTTGTGCTAAAGGGTCCGGCCGGTAGCCCCTCAACTTACACTCTGGGTCCCGAATGTACCGAGGAACCGTCGTCAGCAGCAGGGCCCACAGTTTTCACTGGTTTACCCCCGCCGCGTCATAATGGCCGGGCCCCCCCCCACCCACGACCATCCCGACAGCGGGATGCCAAGGGCGG
>SDVV010037127.1:0-10873 GCA_016164225.1 Gammarus roeselii
TTTTAGAAAGAAATAGGAAAGTGACGTCAAGTTGTATACATACCGCATTTTTTTTTATTTGACTTACTCTTTAACGGCTGTCTCGCGGTGTGATAGGCGCTCCGTCATGATAAGTTTATATGAACTTTCTTCCCTCATATCATATTATAATTAACAAAAAGAATAGCCTAACGAGGAGATGGAGGTTCAAAGAAACAAACGAAAGAGTTCATGCAGACTTGCCAAAATTTGTTTAGGGAGGTGGATTTACTGCACAAATAATATGTTAAACCTATATTTACTTGTTTTTTTGAATTGCTTTTGTTTCACCATTAGCATAAATAATAATAATAGTAATAATGATAATAATAATAATAATAATAAAAATAATAATGATAATAATAATAATAATAATGATAATACCAGATAATCCTTTTTTTAATAAAAATAATATTAACAGCTAAATTTAAAACCATCAAGGGCATAAAAACATATATAGTACACTTAACTTAATAAATATAAATTGAGTAGTCCCCCTGAGTGGAGCAGACGAGTCAATTAATAAAGAACATTATAAATAACAATTTTATACGTGTAGGGCAAATATCTTCCTTCTTTAGTGCACAGTATTCCTCTCCAATGTCATAACATTGATGACACAGCGAATGCATCGCCGGTGTAGATTGTAATAGGGATTTTATTGTTAGAAGTCATTACACTAGTCATGAGGCTGTAAACCGCATTGCGAAAAAGTACTTTAATGTGATCCGATGCGTTCTCTGCAAATATCCTGGCCCGCGGACGTTGAACATGGGAACTGCATCAGTCGACGAAAGGTGTCATTATATCTCATTGTCAGTTTCATGTACGACGTATTTGCGCCACCTCCAATGCTACTCAGGTTTCAGCATCACTTGTTCGATGTTGATATGTGGGTCAGAAGAAACGCATACAGAATTTGAAGATTTTTTGTTTCTTAAGATTGATAGAAGCCTTTAGGGGAGATTTTATTTTCAAATGTAAATTAAATATTTTCACTAATGGCACTAAGCTGCGCTTCAGTTCAACTGTGATACTGAACAACACATCGCAAAGTTATCTATCTCTGGGTAATCTGTTGGTTATCAATACCAAGCAATAAAAGAGAGTCCTAGTGGATAAAATCAGTCAACATCTGGAGGGTACATTGTTGCAGAAAGAGAGATCGTTCTATGGTATAAACGCCGCTTAAAACAGGCCTGTCATGACTCGGTCAGTCATCATGTAGGTGCATTTGGCTTGACGTCAGCGACCAGTGTCCAACTGCTGCTGGTAGTATGAATTTATTTCGTAGTTTAGATACAACAAAAAATAACATGTTTTGCAGAAAGCACTTGTGCCCGTGGGAGTATGAGAGTTGCAGTTTTTGGGGAAGTTGGTGCATCTCGAACGCACTTATAATGTTACCACTTGGCATAGGCAAGTGAACGTCAAAGAAGAACATAGAGATGTGGTCAGCCTGCTTGCTATTTGTTGTTATTAATGGTGGGTAGAGGAGTAGTGCTGCTGTGATGATACATGTTTCTAGTCTCCCTCTGTGCTTGCTGTCTTGATGCATATATACAATTTTTGGGATTTCTGTCATCCAAAGAGTTATGAGTATTATTGATTCACTCCGCTAGCTACATCAACTGTACGCGTTAGATAGAGAGGGAAGATGCGACTCGCAACAGATACTGGAGTTTGGGAACGGCAGAGCAGTTTTTCAGTAGGGTGAGGGTTTGGTGTGGCTCAATTACGCTCGTTCAAGAGGTCATCAAGCGCTTCTGGTACAGCATGGACTAAGATCGGTGCACCGAGAACCGTGCTACCTTCAGCAGTCTCAATTTTGCTGTCGGGGATTGCCATGCGGAAAATAGTTTCTGTGATCTTCCTAAAAGCAATGGCCGCGCTGTTAGCATGGATTGACTCGCATTTTAGGCAAGCATATTTGATTCAATTTTTTTCATAAGTCACGGTCCTAGCGGAAGTCCGTTAAAACAATATCCGGCTCCTCCCCGAGCGTGGCGTAATCCAAGTACCAAATGTTCAACACTGAAAAGGCAAGTACCAAATGTTCAACACCGAGGGAAAAGAGTTGCAGAGAGGCCGCCAAAAAAACACAGAGTATATGCTCGAAATAGGAGTCGATAAATATTAAGAATGTGCTCGCGGGCAGCTTGTAAGAAACCTGATCTTCCTTCCTATTTCTAGATTTATCATGTCTATATATTTATGTTTTGGATCGCTGTGCTGCAAAGGCCACCATTTCATTTGCGTATGAATGCATATCACATTCATTCATTCATTATGCACCTATTTTCAGCTGTGGAAGTAGGATACACATAATATACCACGTTGTTATGAACCCTGTAAGGTAACTACATCAGAATTGATGGTTCTGACACATCATTATACTTATTTTTTATTTTGTTTGTATTTATAATTATGCATAAATTTCACATTAAAAAAATAATGCCACACCGTGTGTGTATGGATAAAGCATTTTTCATTTTCGTTCACGCGATCTTTCATTCACGGTCCCTAAATTCTTAATTACACTGTTGAAAAACTCTATTTGGATGTTTAATCTGATCTGACGTTCACTTTGTACCATTATACGTATTACGAATTTGTGCTCATATATGCATAGTTTCAGGATCAAAATGCTACCATTCTGTTTATAAATCAATAAATAGTTTTATTTATTGATTCATTTGCATTCATATTAAGCAACTCTGCAATTCGAATGTGTAATTTGGAGCAAGCATTTTTTAGCAGTATCCAATAGAATACAATTTTGATGTTTTCTACAATGCTTGAAATAGAAAGCTCCACATATTTCAGGTATAACTATGGCACAGCGCTTCATACAATGCTGACATTCGTTGTATGAACGCCTAGCACACCACAACAAAATTGAAACATTCACCTTAACCATTCAAAATCAACCTTACTTGGAGAGAAAATAATTGCGTTATACCGTTTGTGTTCGTATTTATTGAAATGTTTGTGTTTGATGATGCAATGCCACAAACGCACCCTCTGCCCGAGTAAATTTTATTTTCTCTGGTAATAATGTTTATTCACTACGTCGTCAAGGGACCACAGTTAATTTTTTTAAATGGGTCCCGAAGCACTGGAGAAAATGCCTTCACCATTTATTCCCTCACGCCCACAGAGATAGGGAAACCCCTGGCCCCAACACTCGCCAGAAGTTGTGGCATCCAACCACACTACTGCCGCCCCAGCCCTGCTGGAGTTACGGCTCACCCCTCTACCTTAAAAACAGATCTGATTTATAACTCCCCAAGATGATAGGCTTACAAGCTAATTGAACACTCAAAGCGTTGACACGTTGCACAGCCAGTCCCAGCCTCTGCTTATGCCAGACCGTTTCGCGAGGGTCCCCGGAGGCGACAGATAACCGTCGACCGATGTTGCGGATCAAGAGGCTGCTGGACTTGCCGATAACGCCGGTGGTCTCGATAGCCAAGGGCTCGAAAAGGTAACGATCCCCAAGAGATTGATACTTATATATTTTTTGTTCTCTGCAGCATTGGCAGCCCAGCCAGCCTCCGTAGAAGTGCCAGACCAGTGACTTGTCGCAAAGGTGTTGATATACACAGGTACAATCCCAACAAAGTTTTTTCACTCTATAGAAGGGGAAGACTGTTACGCCGTCAGGTCGCTTGCCGTCACCTCGATTGATACTGAGCTCACGGATCGTACCAAGGCGAACTTGACGTAGAGCTCGTTCAAAATAGGTCATTCAGGGCCAAATGTCTGGGATGACGTCCACCGCTATAAATGTAGGAGAGCGCGTGAGTACCTGATTCGTCCATACGCTGACCGCAGCGACTGAGCTGCGGATAACACACCGGTGCCCCGATCTGTGCTCAAGAACCGCTATCGTGACAGGAAGCCCAAGAACCGCTATCGTGACAGGAAGCCCAAGAACCGCTATCGTGACAGGAAGCCCAAGAACCGCTATCGTGACAGGAAGCCCAAGAACCGCTATCGTGACAGGAAGCCGCCTGGAGACAAGCTTCAGTTTTAGGGTCTTGCGCCTCGAGTAACAGACCCTCCAAGGTTATCCTTACGCCTCCACTGTCCCAAGACTTCTGTATTGCGCAACAGTCACCCTCTGGTGCGATCGCTACCTCGCCATGCCCAGCTTCCCATGCCAACACTGCATCCGGAAGTTTGCTAGACTTCGCCAAAACGGTAACATTTGACAGAATGGCTTCAAATAACGGACCGACCAAGTGCAGAGATGAGATGAAGCTGGGCAGGGTGATATCTTGTGCCTTGCGAAAGCCCAAACCGCCAGAGCTGACTGGAGAGTGGCTTGCTTCCATGAGAAATCTGAAAATAAAATGCTAGTATTTGTTCAAAAAACATCTCGAAGTGATTCGTCGAATCTGTCACGGGTATTTTCATGCAGGTATGTAGAAGCAACGCGCAAAAGATACTGGAGATTAGGAATGTCAAAGCAGTATTTCAGTGCGCAGCCGCCTCGCAGCCTCATTTAGTGGCAAACCCTAGTTGAACCGGACGGAATTGATTGCCCAAACGATTAGCGAACCGAACACAGCCTACCTTTGTTGCTAACCGCCGAAGGGTCTTCACAACAGCAATAGGGCGCAAATCGAGGCCTCGGAAAACACCCTTCTGGCCAATTGAGGGATTTCACCTTGAAGTGTCAGGTCGACAAATTCCGTGAGAGGTGAGGCAAGATTGACTCCAGCACCACCAGCATTTTATTTTCAAAAGTGACTCAAGATGACCGTGTCTACGGCTATTCAGACCGGAACCAGAACCTTGTGGAAAAGTTTCTGGGCAGAATGGGGCTAATGCCTCGCTAGAAGAACCAACACAAACGGCCCCACGGAGGTCGCTAGAAGAACCAACACAAACGGCCCCACGTAGGTCGTTTACAATCGATCGTCTCAGTTTTGTCTGGTAATAGTAGCGGTGGATTGATCGGCAAGCTCCCAGGAGGGCAACACCGGCAAGTCTCCTCTGTTCATAAATTAGCTCATTTGAAGACGTACTCGCGAAGTCAGTGAAGGCTGTTTTGTGTCGGAGAAGTTGGTATTGGGACCCCGCAAACCCCAAAAGCTGAAAGCCATGAGTCTGGCTCAAGCGAGGGGAGTTCGCGCGCGAATGCAGTCACTCAAGAGTGACTGCATTCGCGAAAAATAGGCAAAAATTGAAACATTTCTACTACATTCTAGCTCAACCTATATAATATTGCCCAACAATTGGCCCACGGAAGCAATCACGTGAATCAGATGTTGAAGGAGGAAAAAAAAGCGTAGACCGTCTTTGAGAAATCAGCCAAAACGTGATTTATCTCATGCTTTCTTCAATATGTATACTTTTAGAAGGGCAACAGCAGTGCAATCTTTTAGAAGAGCAACAACAGAGCGCCTATTAGGAATGATTACATTTGAATAACATAACATAAAAGTGGATTTAATCCATTGAAATCGCGATAAAACGTGCTCATTTTTTGGTTAAAAGTTCGATCGTGCGCTTGAAACTCAAACATCCGCATCGAGTATAGTCATAATCTTGTCGGTAGGTTGGTTGATCGACTGTCCATCGGAACTGCCAAACGTAGGGTTCATTCAGTTATCGCTTCAAACGATTCCTTGTAGGGACATTGATCAATTATTGATCCCACTTCTATGGGATATTTTTACTCGGCAAGTTTAGAATTAAAGTTTATACGCTTTGCTATACTGAATAATTGCAGCAAACCTCAGATGAAATAATGACGCATATGACTCATTGAGGAGAGACAAAACAGGCCATTATTATCTATCCAGTACACGAGAAAATGGAATACGAAGAAAATGTGCGTCATGTGGCTTTCAGCTGAAAATCATTCAAAGAAGAACAGATTTTCAATCAGATTCCGTTCACAAATGTTTGATTTAGACCAAGTGTTTGAGTTGACAATTCCAATCTGAATTTCAATATGAAAATGGAGGAAATTTGCTTGAACAAAATTGGCGGGGTGCACTTAAACTGTAAATGATAGATTAAATGTAGGGTCATGTGGAAATGTTTGATATACATAAATCAATAACTGAATATCATACGTAAGCATGAATCTCGATCGATAATACACAATTCTTGGTTAAAATAGGTTAGGTTAGGATAGGATGATTAGATATTTTACCCAACATGGCGTAAAAACTGAACCACATTAATTATCTTGTAACAAAAGCAAGGGCTTAGTTTTAATGGAAAATTACAGATCAAAGGTAAAATGCAACAGAGTTTAACCGACCCTGTATACGCATACAAATGTGTGTATGTGTCTACATTGTGCCGGCATCAACCCCTGTATACGCCAACATTATGCCGGCATATCCCGGCATCAACCCTGTATACGGCTACATTATGCCGGCAAAATATTTACTAAATATCATACATAACGATCAAACTTGAATGAAAATACATAACTATTGGTTAGGTTGACTGTTAGATTTGGTTGCCTAGGTATTAATGCATCTGGCAGCGTATGGCCACCCATTTTGCATTCATTGATATTTGATCTATGTTGTCGTACATTGATATATGTTTCGCTAATTATGTACCTTACGCATGGTTAATATCCTTGATCTTGTTGACTGCGGATCTTACATGACAGATCTGTAGTCATGGGTCCTCGCAGCAAGGGGCTGGGCAAGACTGCGGATCTTACATGACAGATCTGTAGTCATGGGTCCTCGCAGCAAGGGGCTGGGCAAGACTGCGGATCTTACATGACAGATCTGTAGTCATGGGTCCTCGCAGCAAGGGGCTGGGCAAGGACGATTGGAGGGTGGAAGAGTCAGACGGTCGTGATGGAAGTAAAGAAGGGACACTCTTGTCTGAGACAGACAATAGTGGGAGGGGGAACTCAAGCCGTTTGGGGGAAGGAGGAAGATACGAAGGTAGAGAAGGCAACTATAAATGACCCCAGGAGAGAAAAACTCATCACGAGCCGTGAGCACGATGAGGAAGAGGGTAGCATCGCGAAACGAAAAAAGAGTGCCGGAACGGAATATACGGAAATTGAACTGAGCAGACGGAGACAGTAAGGACCAGGGCAAGGAAGGACTCCGGTGATTGGGGGAGAGGTGCGAGACCGTAGAATCACAGTGGGGAGTTATCAAAGGGGGAGATCTAACATCCAAAATAGGAACATCCGAAAATTTCAGACTAGAAAGAAACCTCCAGAAAGCAGGCGTGAGGAGGGCTCTGCAACATAGGAAAGAAGGATCAACATCGCATCGCAGGAGAAAGTGTTACCGGTACGTGAACGTTGAGGAGCCACCGAGGCAAGGAAGTGATGACGTCCAGACCTAACATCCCAAACTGCAGCTTCCATAAGGAGCAAAGGATGGAGGGAGATGTCAGAACTGAGTTGGAAGCTGCTCTCGAGGAACTGAACAATCTCAATGACACTGATTAGAGGGAAGAACGAAGGAGAACAAAAACAAGGAAGTTTTTGTCCCGGCGTCGACGAACCCAGTCCTCCAGAACAGATGCAGATACAGACGCAAGGCCGAAACTCACAGAAAAGGGGCGGCGGACGGCAAGATGCACCTCACACTCCTATTATGCACACACACGCATATTAAAAATTAGCCCTGAAGCGTCAAAGCATCCGGCCAGAACACATATCGGGTCCGGGGAGAGGTCGGAGATCAGGTCAGCTGCAGGGCCCGACTGCATGTACTGGTTTACCTCTGATGCGTTATACATGCCTTGGCCTCCCCTAACCCACGTCCATCCCGTTTCTCAACAAGATGCCAAAAGCGAGAACGCGCATCAGATCGCACACTCTGTACTTTTGCCCAATATTAACTCGCAGCTTTGTTCTCTCACACATTACACCAACCTCCGACATCAGCCTACATAACTAATCCTCCTAATCAGTCAACAGTGCCGTATCGTCCGCCAACAGCCACTGACAAAACTACCAAATCGACCATCTGCTTCCTACAACTCTAGACCTCGACCCCATACACCCCGCTCACTTCCCTGACCACTCCATCCATGTAGATATTGAAGAGTCAGGAAGGGATACCACAGTCATATTTTCACTTGGAACAAACCCTCCTACTCTTAAACATGCAATGCTGCCAACAGAGAAATAATAGACGGCTCTTTTCGCTCATTCCCTACAAACGAAACACCCGCAACAGCAACTCATTATCGATTCTATCATAGACCTTTCCAGATCCGTAAAGCCCTAGAACACATCGTTTCTTTTGGCATGGTTCTTCACAGACTTATCTCCCAGCAAAAAAGTATAAACTTCACGCATGCCACCGTTCCTAAAGCCTTGTAAATCGCATTATCCGTACAGTCTCTAATCCACTTGAGTAATACTGTTATGGTTCGCGACTCTTCTCGAGATTTGGTTACGATGGGTCTGCCAACTAACCTAGTTAAGACCCAGATCACTCCGATGGCCTTCAACATCCTCTTCCAGTCATCCGTTTCTCCCACAATTTAACTCTAACCAAACTTTATGTAATCTCCCTAGTTACAACTATAAGTTGGAGTGAACTGGCCAAGACTAACATAGGTTGTGACTACATTCTACAGCAACATAATTAAGTTGACATATAAGGTGCTGGGGTGCAGGTAAAACTCCTCAAAGGAAAATAAGAGCGCATCAGAACATATATACAAATAGGAACAACCATTTACTTCTGCACAATAAAAACACGGAACACACAAAGCATGAAAGTATCAAAGGTTGCAAAAACGGGTAATCGCAAATTGGCAACATGGATTAAAATAGGCATTTTACAAGGCATAAACAGAATTTTACAAAATATAACGCACGGAAAATATTTACATGAAACCGTCCCTGCCTCTATAATAGCTTTAATAATGGACTCGCTCTAGAATAAATAAACAATTGAGCTAATTTAATA
The DNA here is from genome assembly GCA_016164225.1 of Gammarus roeselii. Classification (NCBI taxonomy): domain Eukaryota; kingdom Metazoa; phylum Arthropoda; class Malacostraca; order Amphipoda; family Gammaridae; genus Gammarus; species Gammarus roeselii. The sequence goes on from SDVV010037127.1 coordinate 8,949, forward strand.
AACATTATGCATTAGGACGTGATTAACAGATTGCCATAAAAACACTCGAGTAATGAACACAGTTAATAGTGCTTATTGAAAAGCTTGAATAATTAGAATGTGAGCGAAATGATTGTAGTGCTCAGTCTAGATTAAATGTTTGAAGGGATGCACCCATACATTTAAACGAATTCTGAGGACAGTTCGTGTACAGAAAGTACACTGGCGGGCATCACTGAACCAAAATACACACGGGCTCTGGTAAACCAGGGACATCCAGATCTCTAAGATGCCACTAACCAGGTCAACGTCCCCCTGGGGAAGCAGCTGAAAGAGGACAAATGGTCCCAACAGCAATATTCTTTCATACACCTACCCTCACTCAACAACAAACTAATACCTCGTAAGTTGCTGCATTATTTTTTTTTATCTCCTTTGCACTTGTATATCGGAGCAATGCAAGCAAGCCCTGGGTTTTGCACAATGCAAAACCCTCTTAAGGCACTCAGCCACACAACCGTCCAAACCAGAGTATTTCCCTGCTTTTATCACCTCTACCTCCTCCTGGGCCCATTCCATTGCAATTTCCGCAACAATTCTATCTTTCAAAACTGGCATCCGTGCGCCTCCACCCACATCAACAATGTCAACCCATCCGATATCCAACATTGAACAACTTCTCAAAATACTCTGCTCCCCTTTTTTCCACAACAACACTCTCCAAAAACGACCGGCCGTTTACACCTTTCCCCACCTCCTCCTACCCTGTCCTCCTTTATTCACCCTCTTTACTATCTCCGCTTATCCCATCAGTGTATGATTTTGCTCTCTTAATAATTCTCTTCACCATTTTTATCTACTTTCTGTTGGTGTCATGAGCCATCAACGACCTCTCCTGCCACCACTTTTTAAACGCTCGTCTCCTGTGCGCCACCGCCATTTTGCAATTTCATTGTTCCACATCTCGTAAACCATCATCCTACACCCTCTTCTCACACGGTATAGAACGCCATAGAAAATAAGTTCGGACGACCGACACTGGATTAATGTGACGGGAGAGATTGTTGACATATGTTTTAAGGAAACGGAAGAACTAACCCCGCGAAAAACTCTCTGAGGTCCTGTGACAGGGAGGGATCCGCTGTGAAAGGGCAGAACAAGGAGCCCTGGAGCCCTGGAGCGACCAGGGAACTAGAGCTGAGCGTTGCAGAGGTGTGAAAAGACCGTGGCGGGGTAGATGTCATGGAGAAGAGCCCGAAACAGAAAATCCTCTGTTGGAATGAAGGAAGGCGGTCAACCCGGGCCGGAAAGGAGCGGAAAGACTGAGGATGACGAACTTGGATCAGTCCGGATTCTGCACAGTGAAACGGCCTAACGGATCGTCCGGATGGGAAGCCAACATATTGGCTGGGCGAATATGGCGAGGCCTCGCATTGAGAAAATATGAGAGATAGGATATTCCGAAAAGGAACCCTTCCGTCGCCTAGAGGGGAATAAAAAATGTAGGAGCGAGTGAGCAAGGGGAGTTCCAGTGAACGAAGTTATTCCGTAAGTGAAACTCTTCCGTCGCCGTGAGGGGAGTGAGATGTAGGAACGAGCGAGCAATAAGAGTCCCATAACCTTTCCTGTCTACTTATTTTGTGTAAACGCAGACGGGCGTATGTGAAAGAGAGGTGCCTAAGCATCTCGTAAAACTACTAAAATACTGGTAGTAACAGCAACAATGCGCAATACGATGGGGAAGCTCAACATCAAACAAGCTCCGACCAACCAGTGGGAAATGCAGTGAGGCATTCTCTCACCCCTCCTATTCAATGTGTCTGTAGAATGCCTGCACAAGCGTCTTCCTTTTAGTATTTTCAACAGCTGTATTAACGCAATTAGCAATGCCGACGATATGGGCCTACTAGCCTTTCATGTGGATGCTCTTCAAATTACGCTAAATA
>SDVV010037128.1:0-10873 GCA_016164225.1 Gammarus roeselii
TATATTGACACTTCAAATAATAGATGAGAACATTATTATCACAACTCCAAACACACTCTTGTTTGGAAACGGCTGTTATATCACCTTTCCCGCTCAAGCGTTGTTGTTCCATGATCAAGTAAGGCAAGCAGAACATGGACGTTTTATCAGCCCTATGATCAAAATTACACCACTGGAACGAGGCGCATCTCTCGAAATCTCATTGATGAGGAATCATGTTTTTTCCGCTCGGAAATCTTGATCACTCCGTTGACCGGTCTTGGTATCGTTGCAAATCTCCGGTCAAAGATCTAGTGAACATTCGTTTTAACAGCAGTTACAGCACCGGTTTACGATCGCCGATGTTATTTAAGTTGCAGCGACGGTTGCCTCTACCGCATCGCTTGACTATATACGTCAGAGCTATACACCTTTCCGACCTGACGACAACACGAGTATTAGGATGACGGGAATACACTCGGTTCAAATTTGCTGCTCAAAAACTTTTTCGCACTTAACCAGAAAAAATCATAAAATGTGAATTATTATGCGGGCATGCGATTAGAGCGAGTCACAATAATAGGTAGGAATTGAGTGGTATTCCTCTTGGCGCGTTCTGTTGTTCACACCGTGCAACTTCTTCCCCGAAGTAAGAGCAAAACCCTACCCAGTATGGCGGTCGAAAATTGCTTGCTATTGTTTATATATCGTGTATCGAGATCAGTATTTCAATGTATGTTAAAAAGCAATTACGATTGTTATTGTTTAGTAAACTCTTGCATCCTAATGTTTTGTCGCAACCTAGACATACCTCCCACCCTTAGGGTAGTCCGGTTCGTTAACAGATAATTATAATTCGGTTCAGTTAATTTGGCGGCATTCCACGCTTGTTTTGATAGAAACAATGTCTCATTTTAGATTTGATAGTGATCCATGTACATATTCTTAATACAATTTCATCCCGTCTCCTGAAATAACAGATGAAGAGCCTCGATGCATACCTGAATGATGTAGTTAATGTTTCTTTTGATGTGATGTCCTGTGTGTTAGCTGCCTTCGTAGGTACTGTTTACTTTTTTCACCGTACGTTTCTACTGAATGGGTCCAACCACATGCGACGTCTTGATCCCTCTAGCTATAACTGTTTTGCCGACATGTTTCACATCACTTAGTTTTGCTTTTTCATCGTTAGTAACCCTTAAGCTGCTCCAGTTTTTTTCTCGATTATAGAGCCTAATTTGTATATCTATCCTAGACACGTGCTTTTAAGAGCACTGGTTCACACAAATTGCCTTCCCCTATTAATGAAAAATGTTTTTTTATGTCTAGAATCATAAAAATTTGTCATTAATAACATTTTATTATTCACTTTTAATTGCTTCCAAACGCTTTGCCCAGGTATAAAAAGAAAAAAAGAAGGGGAAAACGTTTATTCGCGAGATGCCTCGTGGTATTCTTTTACAAAGTATTTCTGAATTCTAAAATGCGCAATAAATTCTTGGTACAATTGTTCGAGTGATCTACATGGTTCCACATAAGACTTGGTAGTTTCATGGAACACAAGGTATCCGAATGACGATATACATGCATGGTATTAGAATAGCGGGAATACATACATGGTGTTACAATGGCGAGAATACATACATGGTATTACAATTGCGGAAATACACACATGGTAATAGAATAGCGGGAAAACATACATGGTATTAGAATGACAGTAATACAAACTTGGTATTGAAATGACGGGAGTACATCCATGGTATTAGTATAACGGGAATACATGATTGGTATCAGATTGGCCGGAATACATACAGGGTATTAGGGTAGCAGCCAATCGCCCGCTATTGTCTGTACTATAGCTGCCCTTCTGTGCTCTCGCCCTACTATAATTACTGTACCATGATTTCCTCTACTTTGAATTTCCTACCATCGCCGCACTACTGCAATAACTTAAGGTTATTTGATTCTTGCAGTTACGTGTAGCTCCAAAATATTCGTGCGTCATTCTGATACGTGTTACATGTCTTTATGCTCAATATATTTCATGTCGTTCAGTATTTCACTATATCATGTCGGGATCCTCTGAGTGAGATCTCGTCATTGTCACACTGTAATTATCAATTAGCCAAAAACGTAAACATCTACAACTACTATCTCTTCCGTCACGTCCTCCCAGACTCCTTGATGCCGGTTCATTATTTCCTCTCCATAACTAATTGCCTCGGTCGCAAAAATGCGCAAACAACTACCAACCGTTGCATTCCCTTCCAGACCTTTTCAGCTATGCCATGATGAGACGATTCTCAGCCCACGTTTTCATGCATTCGAACAAACTATTTGTTCTTAATCAAATAACACCATACCTTCAGGCAAGAATGAAAAATTATCAATTGCCTTAACTAAATTCAAACAATATCAGCGTAATTATTTCCAACGTCAAATCATTACATCTTCAAGCACTTCATTCCAAAAAATCCCATGTTATTTCGTGTGTACAGTTTCAGCAACGCTCACTTATAGACAGCCATGCTTTCTTTCACTCTAACTCTCTCGCTCAGTTGTACTTCACTCAACTCGTAACTCAGCTGTTAGACCCAGAGCATTCATAGAATTGCTAAATTAACAAGCGAGATATGTTACAATAGGTTGATGTTCATATATAACCCTAACAGACTTTTACGTTAATATTATTTAATTTTTCTTATTTAATTATTGTTAGAAGATGTACGGTTTCGAACGTTTATTTCACGCAGTCGATGTTCAATTTGCACTGTACTGTATTATTCGTCTGACCGAATGTAGAGTAAGACAATATGCACTGCGGTGCTCTGTCATCATCACTTGCATCGGTCTAACACAGGCTCAGTCTACCACAGACCAGCTTATGAAGAGGATACGTGCTCTCGCACCTCCCGTGGCTATCCCTATCACGGGAGGATGCGCTGCACTCAGCTATTTGACGATTTTTAATGTTTCTGTTCACTGGGGAAGTCTGCGTGTCTCGATGGACTCTGCCTAAACTGCAAGTATCCAGATAGCACTCCACCACCACATCACATTAAGCCTACTCGTGCCCACTTTGACGAGACAGTTCCATCAAGCAGCTTATCACCCTTCTCGATATTCAACCCGACGCAACTCTTGAGGCAGTCTCGTCCTGAAGTCCACTCAGCAGCGTAACTCACTACTTAACTACCAGCTCGCGTTTTCTACTTCCCAACTTCACCACCAGCAACTCTACCAATTCATCGCCTTGAAGACCCGCTCATCACCACTGTACTTGACCCGTTTCAACAACCAAGTATCTCATCTTATCGATCATCAACGCGCGCATTCTTCGACCATCACAGCTCCGCAATCTCTAACACTTATCACCATCGTGGCGTCATCACTCAACACCGCGAACTCCGTCATGTCAGCTCTACGTGCTAGTCAGAACGCCTGACGCAGTGCGTCAACGGCTTATCCCTTCCATTCTGCACGCTCACCACTTCTCAACGCCACGCGGCATCCTCGCATCACAATTAACCCCATCATCATAGTGTCCGTGTGATTTAGCACGCGTACATGTGACAGTGCAAGAGCACTCCAACGCTTATTATGTCAGTCCACGTTCTTTTCTTTCGGGCTTCCATATATTTTTTTATTCCGTTTTTGTGTTAATTTTGACGTTATCTGATCGCACATGTTTACCTGTGAATTGTTGTGCGCTGCGCCATCGTTTTAGTGCACAGTCCTTGCGTACAGTAGACTTGTCACGCTTCGATTAAAGCCTTCCCACCAGTCTCCATCTTTACGTAAGTCCGACGTGGCCGGTTTTATTCTGGTATTTTCTGGTCATTCCTGGCCCTGTTATAACAATCGTGTCTCCGTATTGATTTTTTCTTGGATCACTGTTTTGATGTGCATTTCATTTTTTATACGGAGGGCATTCAAATACTCATTTACATTGTAAATTCAATTCAGTCTACTTCTGTGTCGCACTTAAACGATTTCACATTCCGCAATTGTTATCGTTCACCGTCATGCAGTTACCGCGTGTTCATACCGTTCAATTTATATTTTTGTCCATTTCGTGTTACCGTGATATAATTCTTCGTATCTCTCTTTTACTAGCTGCGGTCCAATGTCGTCATTGGATGATACTAGAGCGAACTAGTTGGTCGGCCAATACTTAGCACTATGTAGTGTCATTGCAGCCGACCACTTCTTGTGCCATCGCTTGCGTACTTCCTATCATCGTTTACCTTTACTGTCACTATCTGAACGTCAACTCTACCGGGACATTGCGTCACACATTTTTAATAGCCATCATTATTCATTTCAGTGGCTACTTTCAACATGAATTCATGTAATATATTTAATAATGTAAGACTTCCTTTACTCACTCCTCCTGCACTGCCGCATCTCTCTCTAAGCTTAAGAAGTGACAAAGGAACGCTGCCCATTCGTATAAATTCCTTCTGAATCAACCCAGCAATTAATATAATGGAGTCAGTTTAAAGAACCTTTTGCACGTTGCTATTTCGCGCGACGTCACGATTTTTCTTTGAATCATAACGGAGATCCAATACCACCCTGTCTCTTATGTCCTTGAAAGCACACGATCAGTCATGCACTGAATTCGCAGCTAAAGGGCTTGAGAGCAGGAGATTAATTTAAGATGTCAATCAATTTATTATTTTTATAATTGTATCTCATTTAATTTATCGTCAACCGAGCAATTTCGAGGCCCACGATCTTAATTCTTGCATCATCATCAAACAATCAAACAATTATTAATCATTGTGTCAATTCGTTTAATTATTCAACCAAGCAAATATCCAAAACCCACATTAGAATGACGGGAATATATGCATAAAAACGTTTATTCCCGAGATGCCTCGTGGTGTTCTTCTAGGGATGCAAAGTATTTCTTAGTATTAAAATATACATTCAATTTCAATTTGAGGTACAGTTGTATCGAGCAATGTATTTGGTTCCAAATAAAACTTGGGAGCTCTATGGAACCAATATAAATTAAATAAAGAAAGAAACGAAAAACGCTTACTCACGAAATGTCTCGTGGTATTCTGGTAGTGATTATTCAATGTAATTAAAGCAAAAAGTCACCGCATTCATTTTTAAACCTAATTAGTTGTGCAAAGATGCCATGAAATAGTAATTACAGCTTAAATTGGCCCAGCTAAGCTGCTAACATACTAAAGATCCGTCACTCGACGTCAGCGAGCAGGTTTTTTGCTGAAAGCCAGTTAGATTACATCAATATACTCTTCCTTAAAGTGGCACACTCGAGTTATGAGTTCCTCAAATTAAATTCTATTTCAATCTGCTCTGGTGATGCGTTTGTTTCATCGTCATTGTTAAAGGGATGGAGATAAATGCTGTACACATATGTAGGATAAAGTTGTATGCATTAATTTTTTTTATGCAGTAATTTCATAACTATGTTCACATTGTAACCATATAAGAAGTTGTCGCAATTTAAATACTATGCCCATGTTTGATGGCGCTAAAGCTGCTATTATTATCGATATTATTATTAATAAATAATAATATTATTAATAATTATCAATATCACATTTGTTGAGCCCATCATTTTTGGGTTCACGGTCACCTTATGTTTTCATAGTTCACTGTACAAGTAGGTTACTTTAGGTGTTTGAAAGGTTGAATGTTGATTAATGAAGGGTAATTTACCTTTTTTTTGGTTACTCAAAAAGTTAATAGTGAATGAGCTTCTGTGAGCGATAACAATTCCAGTAAATTGGTGCTTTCACTTTCAAGGCACAATCTGACTCCAAGTTATGCTATCCTTTTCTACAAATGAGGTTGAGTATTATGGGCAAGCACCAATAAACAGACACAAGGACAAAAAAAGGCACAGGTATATCTTTTCTTGAATATAATTCCCCAACTTAACTGGGATATGACTGTCCAAGGATAATATAGAAGGGGAAAGGAAGATTTGATAGGAAAGGCTGCTTGAAATCTTGTTGGCGTCAATAGATCTCAGAGGGAATTATCTAGGGGGAAACTTTTGTCCAGGTTCATAGATCGGGCCAGAGTTTTATATTCAGTCTTGCCTGAAGACGGGTGTCCTCATGGCCTCAGTAGCAGGGGATGAAAGGCTGCACACAGAACATAGTTGGCTAACAATGTGTGACAGGGAAGATAATCACATACCATTCTGCCTGCCTCATATAGGCGGACAGATTGGGTGCATGTACTAAACAATGTTATATCACAAGAGAAATAGCATACCACTAAGGTGTAGCTACCAGGAACAAAAATAATGGAAGTCTTAAGCTCCATAATGAATGATATTATTTAAAATCTGTCTATATTCAAAAAGTATTATTTACATTTTATAGGCACTATATAGCTATATATATGTCTATACATAGGCATGGATCAAGGTAGGGTGCTACTCAGAATAAAAGATTGCTATCATAATTGGCAATCTTGGTATGGCATTTGGCTGGGGAATCCCCCATAGCTAGCTTTGTGCCTTGCAGTTGCAATCTTGCATCCAGGTACAATAGTGTCTTGCTGCAGAAATCTGCAACTGTATTCATTAGTCTGCTCTACACTGGGAATAGGACATATAAAACATTGTTATTCTCACCTCTTTTCTGTGGAGAAGTATCCAAGGTAAGCCTATGGTATCTAGCCTAGCTAGTCTATCTATATGTTTGACCAGGTCTTGAGGGAACACTTTATTCGGTGGCCTGGTATCACTTCCTTAATTTTGTTGCTATTTTAAAACTGCCACAAGAAACGACGATCTTCTGCGACCCGCCAAGCGAAAGAGTGGAAAAAACCCCTCAGCTTATTGCCAGATTCATGTAAAAATATTTCTCTGAATTTTTGTAAAAATATTCTACTGAATCTTGTAAAAATATTCTACTGAATCTTGTAAAAATATTTCACTGAATCATTTATTCCATCTGATTCATGTTCCATGGCTTTTAGTGCGTGGGTATACAAATTTATTTAGCCAAAATAAATATTTGTTGCACTGCCATTATGGTTGGAAGCTGTTTGTACTAGCTGATCGAAATGTTGTTGCTACCTACAGAGATATGCAACAATTAGATCAAAAGATGCGATTGCTTAATCGTAATAGTGCTTGTGATGCACGTATAATGCGTTTAGTGTTATTAGGATAATGTAGGGTCACTTAAGGACCTCTACATTACATTCACGTCCGATAGCGGACACAAAACTGTCATCAAATGAATTTCTTTCCGATGCTGAACGGATCAGTCGGAATAAAAACACACAATAGGGAAATAAGCCGCTCTTAAAATATACCTTGCACTTTAAAATTTTAGTTAACAAGAAGTGTGCTATATTTCGATCACGGACTGTGATCCTCATCAGGCACAATAAAATGAATTAAAACGCCAAAATAGGTTGATAATCAGTACGTGAACAAACGCGAATTTATTATATTCCGGCTCGTGATTAAGCTCTTTGCCTCCTATCTAGAAACTCACGATACCGATTAGTACGTAATACAAAACTGAAATACGTGTCCTACTCATAATAAAAACGACGTAGGAGCATTTGGACAAATATATTTTTTATTTGGATATAACATGACTAGAATGTTTATATATCGTGTCATTCCTTCGGCGTTCTTAGTTTCCCCTCACATTAACGTTGATGCATCTGAAAATTTTAGGGTCACGAAAAAAAGCTCATCCGTGATGACGCAGGTGAACTTTGCTATCATGCGTTTCAACAATGAATGAGTTCAGCATAGGGCGACACAATTTGGGAAACACATGTGAATCTAATGTGCATAAGGTGAAGCGTCTACACCAAACACAATTTTTATATTTACCACGCAAGTACTAATGGAAGGCACTGTTTCTGAAACGTGCGATTTCCGCAGGGTAATTAAGAGCGGTTCTGGTAGAATTGGTAGAGCAGTGTTCAATCCCGGATGAATTCAACCTAGGGTGACGTGATTTTGAAGTGGTCGGTGGCACCCGTCCAGAATGCTTTCAGGACATATCTATTCTGAATAGGCCAACCTGTCGTTCACATTTTGGTCTCCGAATCTTTGAGCGCCCATCAACCAAAGTAAAGGTGTAACTCCTCAACGCAAATGTGCCGGTGAACTCGAAACAACATATATTTTTTGGGATGAATAAACGATAAAATATTGTTTTTTATTTAGTTCATACTATCTCTGTCCATGGAAATATCCCATATGAGGTAGTTTTAAACACGAAATTGCTATCGCAATGTTGATGGGTCAGGAAATTGCGATATTTCGAATAATTTTTTGAGGTTGTTTAAACGTATTATTCTTTACATCGACGCTCACTCTGTTCAATTACAGGAGACGCTGAGAATCGTTTGTTTTTCTCAAGGCTAAAGCCAATGAGCACGAATGTTTTCACGGCAACCAAGAAATCAGAAAGTAAAACGCTTATGCACCTGGTAGCCGTTTGTTTTGATCTGTTGCCGTGACCGCTTTCCCGTGGTCATGGTAACGAGTAGTGTGGACTGTCGATCGCATATACGCGATGGCCGATCATTACGTGGATTGGGTTCGTCATCCTCCTTTCCGCGTTAAATGCCCGAATCGGATTATTTGTAGGAAGTTGTGCGTGTTAACTTGAACAGAGTGGTTGATAGAGTATGGTACGAAATAAAAATGCGTACTGTGGTGTTCAGTTTGATACAGCGGGGTAGTGGCTCTGTGACGTTATGTTGCGTGTTGCAGGATATGTTTGCTGGCCACGTTGCGAGCATATTGTTGAAACCTTCCTACACAACCTAACTTTGAAGAGCGTATTTCTATCCTTGAGGCAAAAGTACGTGTTTGTAACCCGCGATGCGAACCGACGTGTTATTAACTGACAATTGATTACCTCATCTCCACCATAATTTCCGAAATGATCTTGTATCTTTCAAGATAAATCGTGCATTCATATTTGTCTCAAATGAGCTGGCTCTGAAATTTGAAATTTTTCCATGTGAAGATTATTTTTCAAATTGTGGATGATGCTCCTATCATTCAACGTTGTTGAATGATAGGAGTGACTAAGTGACACATTAGCCCCTTGCAGCCAATTGTTTAGTATGGAAATATTTCAACCAAATGTATTTATTGTAGCTAGCTATAGGCCCTTCCCTTGGTCACAGCAACATCTCAGGATTACATTTTATCTTAGTCAACAGTTTTGACAATGGCTTCCTTCAGCATCATGCACACTTTGCTAACCAGGTCACCTTCCCAGTTAACCACTGCCACATGGAGGTAGCATTCCTCCTGCACACTTGTCCCATCTGCCTGCTGGGAACTTAATTCCTGGACAGCTACTCATCCCGGTTTCTGCCAATTCTTGGGTCCCTGTTTGAACTATTTTCAGTTTCCTAGAGACCCTTCTTGAAGTTTTTGAGTTCAGGTGCTTCTGTGACTAGTTGTCAGAGCACCTTCTGTCCACTTTGCTCCTTCCCAGTCATTTTTTGTTAACCCAATGTAGGCCTACATTTTATTTAGGGTGTGGGTCATATGTCTTCTTCCTACTCTTTATCCCAGTTCTAGCATGTAACAGTAAGGGTTCAGTTGCCTTCATTTGCATATGTATCATTGTTTACAAGTCAAAATATGGACAGAATCTGTCCCTGATGTCTCAAGCAAGTCACTTGTTTTAATATTCAAGGACAACTCTCAAACTGACACCCTGAATTACGAACCTTATAAGCTTGACTTTAGTATAGGGTGGACCGGTGTTATTCCCCGCAGTGAGCAACTTGAGGGTGAAAAATCACCAAGTGAAAGCGTGTTTTTCAGGTTCTTGATAATTTTGGTTCGGAAAAATAGTCGTTCCTCAAACTTTGATGCCGTGGCTAGAGTTTCTATTGAATTACTCCAAATTTGGTGGTGATACTTGGAATATGTTGTAGTTTGATGTGTAAGAAGGATTTGGGAAAGAAATGTATACTTTTGAAGATATATACAAGTATACAACAGCAGGGAAACACCCCAGGTAGAAAAATGATTGGGAGTGATTCCCCGCACCTAGTTCGTTGTTGAATATCTCTGTTTTTCTTCAAATAAAAGTAATTAAATGCAATTCTTCATGCATATAATGACATCTGAAAGTAACTGACCTAAAATAATGATTCCAGAGCTAATTTCAAAATGTGTAACTAATTTTATATCATAACACATGGTGAAAAGTCTAGGCCTATGTGTTAACTGATATTTAACAACCAGGAACAATTTTTTTGAATAATATTTTATTATCAAGATAACAATACCTTACCGAGCATGCCTTGTATTCATGTTAATGCAATTAGCTTGCTCTGGAATTGCAGAAATATATTCATTACTTGTAAGCTAGCTATATCGTATTCTTCAAAAGATTTTTTTTTTTAATATTCTCTCATTTACTGATATTTTAGGGTCATCATTATTTCAGGATGTGTAGAAATGACTTCCAGTATAGTTAGTTTGCAATAAATGAAGAAAAACATAGTTTCCCGCAATGGAATTAGGAATAAAAATCCCTTTGATTGTGGGAATTATTTCCTTTCCCACATTTAATATACTTAATTTCATTATATATAATACACTTTTAGATAAGCTGGACACTGATCAATAGCTTTGAATTTAAACAATCGGGCATGTAGCCAACACATCACATTTACAATGGGAACTTACTTGGGTTTGGCGGGTGAATTTTCTAAGATACACCTTTATTTATGCATGGCCACTTGGATGTGGGCTCCCTTTCTTGAATACGCCGTCATCGGTCATCAAGTGCTACCTATCTATTAATATGCTACATCTGTGTCACTATCTAGCAGGGTTAGTAAACTCTCTACAGCTACAGTAAGCCTATTTTTTCACCTAGTCAGTTGTCAT
>SDVV010037129.1:0-10873 GCA_016164225.1 Gammarus roeselii
AGTGGTCTGTGTAAAGTGTACGTGTATTGTAGTGTTAGTGTAGTGGCCATGTAGTGGTCTGTGTAAAGTCTACGTGTATTGTAGTGGTCAGTGTAGTGGTCATGTAGTGGTCAGTGCACAGTTTGTACATGTACCATTTCTTAGAAAGAATTAGTATGTAGGGCAGCGAGCAAAGAAGACAAATTCTGTCTTAGCGTGGACGACTTGCTATTTTTAACATATGAAGTGTTAGCCCCCAGCTATGCATTGTTAGCACCCAGTCATGCATTGTTAGCACCCATCAGATGCATTGTTAGCAACCAGCTATGCATTGTTAGCACCCAAGTATGCATTGTTGGCACCCAGATATGCATTGTTAGCACCCAGTCATGCATCGTTAGCACCCAGTCACGCATTGTTCCCACCCAGCTATGCATTGTTAGCACCAAGCTATGCATTGTTAGCACCCATCTGATGCATTGTTAGCACACAGCAAATCATTGTTAGCACCCAGGTATGCATTGTTAGCACTCATCAGATGCATTGTAAGCACCCATCAGACGCATTGTTAGTACCCATCAGATGCATTGTTAGCGCACAGCAATGCTTTGTTAGCACCCAGTTGTGCATTGGGTTGCCTCTATAAGCGACTCAATCATCGCGACATTGAATTTGTTTTTTTTCTCCCAAGTTATTATTTCGCGTTTCTATTTCTGTCCCTGTTAGCTGGTATCTGTGTGATCAATATATGGTGGGTGATCCGAACACAAGGTCATTCAAATCAAATCGGATGTCGAGAATAATGTTTTTTTAATGTGTTGATGAAATACGGGGAAGTCTTTTAATATGTTGCAAAATACTATTCATATTTTCCTTCGCACTGAACAATGCATCATTCAATTGGATTACACACTTTTTGGAGGCTTACAAAAAATTGTGTTCTAAATAACACAGCGTTCATCGATGACGCTGTTTTGTGGCGATGACACTGTGTTGTATACTAAATAACACAGCGTCCATCGATGGCGCTGTGTTGTGGCTCTGGCGCTGTGTTGTATACTAAATAACACAGCATCCATTGATGACGCTGTGTTGTGGCTCTGGCGCTGTGTTGTATACTAAATAACACAGCATCCATTGATGACGCTGTGTTGTGGCGATGGCGCTGTGTTGTGGCGATGGCGCTGTATTGTAGCGAGGGCGCTGTGTTGTGTACTAAATAACACGGAGTCTATTAATGGCGCTGTGTTGTGGTGATGGCGCTGAGTGCGTACTAAATAACACAGCGTCCATCGATAGCGCTGAATTATTTATATGATCTAGAATGATCCTTCTTATTACTGTCGAAGCAGTAAAATATTCGTGAATGTAAAAAAACAGTTCATTACTCACAAGGCTTGGCTGCCACCTTGTCAATTGCTCCGCCAAATGTCAGACGTTCCTCCCTCGCTGGAAATTTTCAGAGGACGAGAAAAATATATTTATATCATAAACCCCACAAGAATTTGCGGAAATGTCCAAAACAGTGAGAGTTTAAATTTAGTTCTCAGTTTTGAAATTGAAATCTCACGAGAACACACATTAACACACTGCAGAGGGTATCGTGATCACTACCTATATACCACACAGATGGGCACACGCCTTTACAGTGTATCTTTGCTGCAAGATGACACCGATGGAGGCATAGATGGAAGCATAATCCTTCCACACACAGAGTAACATCATCAAGGTGCATTCAAGGAACTATGTTCCTATCATCTTCACTGTATTCAGGGCACTCCTTTTAGCTACAGGAATGCCTGGTCGGGCCTCACTGGCCGGTTGTTTTTATTATGTCTTCTCACTGGACCATATTTTGTTTTGAGTAAGTTCACATCGATCACTGCAGGACGTACAACTTGAAACATTTCTCTAGGTTTCAACGATCATCACTGAAGGGACATATAACTTGCAACATTTTCCCTTGGCGTAATATTACAATACAGGACTGAATGGTCATGAACAATATAAAACTATCTAGGCGTAAACGTTGTACCACAGGACCATTGCAAAAAATATTGTCTGGCAGCGTCCGCATCGCCCACGGCGTCCCCAGCGTCCACAGCGCCCACAGCGTCCTCAGCGTCCGCAGCGTCCACAGCGTCCATAGCGTCCTCAGCATCAGAGGAGGACTCAGAGTTTTGTGTGCTTGAGAAAGCACAGAGACCAGCCTTTCACAACTTGAGTCATCAAACGCCCTATGATCATTTTTATAATCTCAGTGAACGAACATCGATGAGTTCGAATTAGAAATGAATTTATCGATGAGTCCGAATTAGAAATGAATTGTCACTACGTGGACTGGGAGAGTCTCAACCTATATTGTGAAGAGATACGAGCATAGGTACACGCACTCCAACAACCTGTGTAAGGGAGGCTAAAAGCAACACTGACACGGCATAGCTCGCTTGACTTCTTTTTGTTGCCTACCCCCAGCATCCGAGTTTATCAGCGATGCTGCAACCGCTTGCAAAGTGTAGGGAAACACAATTATGTTTATGTTGAATAATATATCATTAGCTAATACATGTGTTATTGACATATTTAATTTCAGTGTTGATCGATTGTGAAGACAATGTTGGCTCAAACTGGTGACGTTCCATTGACGGACTTGAAGGGCCACTGTCATTAGAATATTTAGAAAAAAATAGATAATAAATCTGATGACTCATATTACTCTATCGCGATATTTTTCTTTCAAGATTATGGCACATAAGTTGAACAAAAGAGGGTTTCAGTCATGACGTCTATATATCACATTTCTCTAAAAAAAATATTTTTATTTCGAGCGTTGATCCATGCCTTCATGCCACGACCATTTACTACTCAAGTGACCTTTGGAGGGGGAAGATCTGACTCGGGGAGAGGCGGTCATCAAACCAAATTTATCTGGAAGAGAAATCTGTGTAATTGTGCTGTTGATGAAAATACCCAAGGCTCTTCAAGACTCACACTGTAACTAAACAAAGTTGCATTGCCACTCAGAATGATACCGTTATTGTGCTGTTGATGAAAATGCCCAAGGCTCTTCAAGACTCACACAGTAACTAAACAAAGTTGTATGGCTACTCAGAATGATACCGTTATTGTGCTGTTGATGAAAATGCCCAAGGCTCTTCAAGACTCACACTGTAACTAAACAAAGTTGTATGACCACTCAGAATGATACCGTTATTGTGCTGTTGATGAAAATGCCCAAGGCTCTTCAAGACTCACACTGTAACTGAACAAAGTTGTATGGCCACTCAGAATGATACCGTTATTGTGCTGTTGACGAAAATGCCACAGGCTCTTCAAGACTCACACTGTAACTAAACAAAGTTGTATCGCCACTCAGAAAGATACCGTTATCTTTCAGACTAGAAATAACACTCAAAATAATACGATTCTCTTCCAGGCCATAATTTTCGTTGATTGACGAGTAAATTGGTTATAATAATATGCAAGCTGTTCAATGTTTTTGATTGCGTCATCAGGCAGTGTGCCAACAATACGTGCACTGCGCGTGTTGCACACTATACACTTTTGTGCGCAAACAAATATCCACAGGGAAGCTGACGGGTTGCGATTAAATGTGTTAAAAAACAACGCCCCTGTTTTTCATTTTCTCGAATAATTTAATCTCCTGTTTTGAAGCGGCGGCGTCGACACAAACTGGCGCACCTCTTGCTCTTGCTCTTTCTCTATTTTAGATCACTGTTGTTCAGAATCCTTTTTTTCGGTATATGTTTTCCCTCGTCGAGTGTCATGCAACACGAAAGAGAGAAAAAAAATCCTTTCAGTTTCGTAAATTAATTCACTTTAAGAAAGTATACTCGCACAAAACAGGCCATTGTATACGTACGTCAATGCAGATAAAAATACGCCTCCTTAAATCTATTTGTTTCTTCATACTGTGAAACTCTGTCATATGTATTTCATAGTACTACATTTGATTGCACTCGGTTCAAGAGGGGAATTATTTCATGGCAAACCTTCGTCGTACTATAAACGAAATGCTACCGGATTTTTTATCATTGAATCGAACTCTTCAATCCAGCAATGAAGAATAGAGCATTGCATTCCGCGTTACCAGAGCAAATCTACAATAATACTGATTCCAGGCAGTGAAACATTTTAATAACCAAGTATAGACTTTCATTTCGTACCAATGAACATTTTCCGTATTGCTTGGCAAAGATGGCCACTCGACCATTGCACAGGTACCAATGAAGAGTCTGGCCCTAATTGGCTATGAAAATCTCCAAAATTCTGACAACGAAGAAAATAAATGTCGTTGCATGACAAGTGTGTTTGCGCAAACAAAGACCTGGAGTTACGCCCCCGTATTCCTGCTGGGCCCTACATCCTGGCCATTGTTAGTCAAACAAACACAGGTGCATAGTAGGGACGTATAACGAGGCCTAACTGTAAGTCATTGATAGGGTTTCACAGTGATGAAGAGCCTAGTGTTATTGTTCCGGTCAAATTAATTACAATAGAAATCAATCAATATGTTGCAACAATGAAGGTACGGTGAAGACCAAGAGAGCTGATTGAAGGTGAAATGGGTCCCATTACAAGTTTATGGTGTCGTTAAGCTTTTTGAACACAATAAGTGGTTCTTTAAAGGCTGTCTGATCCTCAGCATTTTCCTTTTACAAATCATCTGGGATCATGTCAGTGTTCATAAATCGTACGTTTATCCCTATACAAGTGTGAGTCAGAAGTAATTAATTTCAATGAATGTATTCTAATTTCATCGAGAAAATACATAAAAAACAACGAACTCAGTGCACTTGTTCGTTCGTGAATGAAGCGTGGGTGCGGCCTGGACATCATGGATGGACTTCCTCTCATGAATTATACTCAGATTTACGTTTTATGAAAGAATTTCACCTTGTATCTTTGTATCCTGTATCCTGTATCCTGTTCGGAATGTTATAGTGGATCTCGGGATGCATTTTCCTGAGCATTATTTCTCAATAAAATAGCCTGCATTTCTGTTTATATTATTTTTCAGGTAATATTCTGAAAATTACCAAGATTTTAAAGAGATACTCGGATACAAAGAGAACCAAATCTAAAGTCCATCATATATTTTAATTTCCTTGTGGTCAGGAGGCCTCTAAAGGTGCACTGGAGTTTGAAACTTGCAGCTCTTCGTTTTGCTTGGTTAGTGTTCGTGTTAAACAGTTTGTTAGTCCTTTAAAGCGCTCTGTAAAGAAAAATGATTGCAAGATATCTTGCGTAACATGCCGCGTTCAAGGTCAACAGCTGAATGCGACCGTTGTTCCAAGTAATTGAACGATCACATGAATGAGCAAAACTTGTACATCGTTAGGAAGCTAAACTATTGTATAGTAACAATCACCTGTTCTACGGAAGGTGATTGTTACTGTTCTACGGTGGTTGGCGCTAAGCTGCAGTAGTGCTAGAACGCGTTCACACAAGCAGACTGGGCGAATGACCTTCTTCTTCGAAACGCCAGTCATTCGAGCGCAGTTTTACGGATGGTAATTGTTAATGCGCTCCGGACAATATATTAGACTATTTTGACGCTTTAAATGACTGCCGTGCTATTAAACGGACCTTATTCATTATTGGACCATCGAGTGCCTCAATACAATCAATTATTATTATTATTCAACTGATATAAATAATAAAAAAGTCGATGACGAGAAATCTAGTGCACCTTCAAGAGTGCACTAGAGAGCTATAATTACTTGTGGCCCAAAGAACCGACAGTAAAATTACATTTAACACCATTCTTTATACCAGCTAAGTCAAGTTCATCTGCACGGGACTCCAGTATTTCATAGCCAGAGTACAGAGGCACCGTGAAAGGGTTACCACATATTAGAGATAAGAACAGGAAGCTCGACTTTAGTGATACTTTGATTTTTTTCACTGTTCCAATGCTCGCTTTTTGTCTCTTATATTATTTAAAATTATATAATAGATTGATTTTCTGAACTAATGCTCTGAATTGGATCTTTCAATTGGTAATTTATACAAAAAATCTTGAACATGTATTTCGGTTTGCAGAAATAGGTTATTATAAATAAATTGTAACCCTTCATGTTTCTTCATGTTCGAAACATATATTTGATTCATTTACGAACCACACGTAATACTAATCAACTATGGAAATTCCCTTTAAGCCTCTCATACTACAGATAGCGTTCAAAACACGGTCACGATGAACAAGCATATGTCACTCACAAAACACCCACAAAAAAAATTGTTATTGACTGCAAACATCGTCAATCCCGTAATACGAACAACTAGTACACGGTCTATCAGCTGCGATGCTCAAGTCACGAAGTAAACACGCCATTTTACAATATTTTTAAAAATTATTAGCTATTTCTCAGGAGAAAATAAAATTGTCCATAAATTCGAGCACCATAACAGTCTTATTGGCTTCACAAACGGGAAAAGTATCTGACACTTTATTATGTAATCAATTTTTTTCCTGGAACTTGGAAACGTAACAGTTGGAACAGTTGAAACAGTTTTATTACAACAAGATTTTACAGTTTAAATGTTATTCCATTTTAAAGTTATGATAATTCAGGGTACAAAATTGAAGGTCTTATTTAAGCTATTTTGAGCTTCTGTGGCAACCTAATCCTTACATACAAACCTATCAATATTATCTATCATTAGATACGTGAAATATAGATGTAGCTAGAATTATTAAGCCCAAACACCAACTGGAAATAAATGCACGGACAGTTAAATGCCGAACTATTTAACAATACCTGACTATTTAACTATTTACCAAAAGTCCTTTTAATATTCAAAGAAGGAAAATTCAAATATACTGCAAGGTTGTTACGCTGGTAATTCATCTGCGTCTAACAAGGTTACTAAATCAAGTACGATTGAGAGACGTTGAAAAACAATGAAGCGATAATAAATCATTGTTGAACTAGTAAGCTGATAAGCATAACTAAATTCCCTGTTTCAGTCTTATCACCACCTTTGTAAATGGGTACAGCTGATGTGCTGCATCAGAAGTTCATCCAACACACGCCGGCTGTTGACCACCACACGTCGGAACTTGGTCTGCTGTCCTTGTCGAGGCTCTCCTGGCATTAGCACGTAGGCGCTCACGTTGCCATCGTAGGACCGGGGTGTCCTGAACTTATCCGTGTGGTCTCCTCTTGCCTTGCGCAGGACAAACATCACTCTCGAGCGGGTGGGGGTCAAACTTTCATTGACGTAGAAATGTGATTTAAACTCTGTACATGCTGATAGAATGTTATCCTTCAAGTCTCTCCTGCGTAGATTAATGATGGTGCTCCTTTTGTCGGCAACCTGTGATGGGCTTCCTGCCAATACGATTAGCAGAAGAGATGCCATCAGGACCCATTTGAATTCTAAGTTTATTACGTATAAGGTGCCTAATAATTTCCGAACAGTTCTCACCCTCGGAGATCATGGGCACCCCACCAATAATTCCGAGACAGTCCCGTTTCTCGTAGGCTGAGTAACGGGACTGTCTCGTTACTGTTTTTGTTACTCGACTGTCTCGTTACTCAGCAGTGAGTGCAGTGATCTCTTTACTCTGCCAGGCAACAATGTCCTCGATGCGTTGGACTGCGTGATTTAGCGCTGCGATTAGGATTGCAGCAAATGATCGTGATTCATGGGAGAGTTTAGAGAGATCTACGTCACGGAATGCGGAGTATTCTCCTTCCAGTGGTAATAATTGTGTTGTAAACGAAAAGAATCACCACAAGGAACGGCGCCGAAAATAAAGCTGAGTTGAACGCGGGCTAGAATTTAGTCGAGGGGAGACGAAGGGCAGAGTACGTACGCACGTACAACACAACACAAGGCGGGAGCCGGGCCGATGATCGCAACTGAAGAATTGCACTCATTTCACTAATATTAGGTTAAATATTACATTTTAGCTTACGTGGTAATAGTCATTGTGTTGATCGTTGGTTTACGGAGTTCTGGGAGTAGTTTCAAATTCAAATTCTCATCCTGGTAGACACATGTGGCGTGTGTTGCTCGTGCGTCCTCCTCCCTCGAGCACAACGAAGCATTTTATGACTATCGAAATCTTAACCAAATTTATCTGATACCGGAAAAAGTGCCCATCTATTGAAATGTTCAACAAACTTTTGTGGCTTTTTTGTAATTGAAAGCCCTCAAAATGTTGTTTGTGATATCCTCGCATCATTATAACGTTGCAGGTAATTATGTTAACATCACGAACTAAACGGTCCTGCCAAAGGTGTGTCGGTAATGTCAAGATAAATTCTCAAAATTCTTTTATAAAATATAAAAAGAGTTATACAATAAAATGACCGCATGATATAGTACAACATATGCAAGGAGAATCTTTATTTTCCTGTGCACTTAGTTTCCAGTCCTGTATTAAGTTGAAAAAGAGTGACAGGTCAATACACGATATGAATTTATTTGCATGGTACGGTGCCGTGTTGACGGGGGATTAAGAGTGGCACAATTATTCACTACAAAACCCATCCCGATCGATTGACATTGGTTTCATTCGATTACTGAAGGATGACGTTCGAAACTCGTCGTTTATTGCGTGCTGTTCCAAGAAACACTAAGAAGCCTTGAGAACACCACTATGGCACTCGGTTCTCTAAAATGATTTTTTATAACTGGCTGAATAGAAATTTAAATCATTTAAAGTATCACGAGTTCTCTATCATTTAGAATTTTTTCGGGACAACATGGTATCGCCCAGGCATCATAGCCTCTCGCCAACCAACCAATCGCGTTGCTCACTTTTCAGCACCGCCACCCACTTCCCAGCTCAGTCACCGATCTCTCAGCCGGGCTGCTCACCTCTCAGCACCGGAGCTCATCTTCCAGCCCCGCCACTCACCTCTCAACGCTGCGACTGTTCGGCAACAATGCACACCCCCTGGCGCCACTGCCCACTTTTTAGTTATGACCTCCCACCTCTCAATGCTACCGCCCACATCACAACCCCGTCGCCCCTCTCTCAACACCGCTGACACCTCACTGCTCCAACGCATCCCCAACACCAAGGATATCGAGTCTTGCCATGTAAAATAGCCTTCATAAATTGGGTCTTATGCCCGTTGCGTGAAATGCGTCCCGAGGGACCCGTTACAACTGATCCTCTCCATCCATTTGATGGATTTCTCCCACCTCTTTCAGAGACGTGAATGGGTTCTGCCTTCCATCACAGCACTGGTGAGGCTTGGACTCAGTAAAGCCTCTTATGATGGACTTCAACCCAAGCGCAACAAGACCCTATCCTAAGAATGTGAATATGGGCCTCTTTGAGGTTACCTCAACGACAGAATTGAAAACAATACCTGTATTTTTATTTCTTAACTTCAAGGCTTTAGTTATATGTCATTTCATTTCAATGTATAGCACCATTGTCATTTGGATGTTCTTTCGTGGGCATAAATTGTCATTACTGTTCCTTGTCATTGTAATAAGCTTTAATTTCTGCTCATCGGAAATACTCACAAGATCAGAAATGGGATTTTATGTAACAGTATTTAATCCACTTTACATAAAGAACTTCCCTATTTATCTTAATTCCTTCAGTTCTTGATAACAGCTTAACTCTAAAAGGGGAGTTTTACTTCTCTGGGCTGCACTTCTCTGGGTTGCACTTCTCTGGGCTGCACTACTCTGGGTCGCACTGTTCTGCACTGTTACGGGAAATATCTGTAACTTTTCATCATGTCAATATACAGACCTAAATAAAATTGTAAACATTAAAAAAGCTTTTCATTGATCTCAGCAATCTCGACTGTAACCCTCGAATGATCGTTATATGTCACACCCATTAAATCCAAACTATGTCACACCCGTTAAATCCAAACTATGTCACACCCATTAAATCCAAACTATGTCACACCCATTAAATCCAAACTATGTCACACCCATTAAATCCAAACTATGTCACACCCATTAAATCCAAACTATGTCACACCCATTAAATCCAAACTATGTCACACCCATTAAATCCAAACCTGATTGCTTGAGAGAAACATGCCATCTTTATTTCACAAACAACACCAAATTGTTTTCGTATCCCGTTTGATATGACTTTGTCGTTTTCCAAGCTCGATCATATAAAGTGTCCGACCGACGTGCACTGTTTTGAAACATAACTGAATGATGGGCAACAATAAATCATCTATAGTTCACTCATCATTTTTAGGGGATTGTTTAGATGAAATATAAAGAATTTCAATTCAACCAACCTTTCTAAAACGTTGCAAACCAATTTGTGAATATTTTCTTCTGAGGCCGGATTATAATATATAGCTATAATTGAAGTATAAATACCACTCACAAATGCATGCTGCAACCTTGCCATAAACTCACGTTTCCAGGGCCTGCTAGAAAAGGAAACTGCGTAGTTGTGTGGCTTCTACTACTTAGGTTTCTTTATTAATTTCAACAGTCAGCTTGTTTTAACAATTTTTCGTAATTCAATTATCCCTCCCTTGTTTATTCTGCCTGTAGCCACGTGTACTGTGGAATCTGCACTTCTCTTGCCAATCCTTTACATTTTGTTCAAAATTAATAATTCATGGATTCCATTTTCTCCCTTAATTTGACGTTTTTATATATAAAATTCATGCATGCCAATAGACAGGTTGCACACATGCCTCCCAGCCCATTCAGTTAATCGCCTGGGTTTGATCATCCCTGCTACGCGGTTGAGGTTTTGAAGCTGCCTTCTTGCAGCCAAGTGCTGTTCGCTGGCCCTTACGTTTGCACTGGAGCCTGCTTCGGGGCTTGATTGGGGAGTGGTGACTGGTCCACACAACATTGAGCGTGCTTTTCTGGAGTTGTGTAGAGCTGGTCACATATACCTGATGTAAAGCTC
>SDVV010037130.1:0-10873 GCA_016164225.1 Gammarus roeselii
ATATGCAACTAATAATGCTGTTAAACAAAAGGTAACAGAACTAATTATGTTTCCGACTTCGTCTGTTTTGGCAGCGCGCCCATCATAATATTTTCAAGCGTCTCTTCCAGTCGGACATTTTCCTTCTCGCACAGATTGCATTCGTGATATCTATCAATTATTATTCATGAAGCAGATGGAGATTGCACGCTTGCTTACAGGCCTTCAATCGAATTACTCAAGCAATAGTATCACTTCTGAATGGACGTCCGGTATAACATGACGTCGACTGGAGTTGCAACGATCGTTTGATGATGAATGGAATACACATAATGTACCGTCCTCTTCAACTTAAATACCATTCAAAATTACCTTCCAAACCTTGAAGTTGTGAGTCAGCTTTGAATGGTAATTACTATTATTATTCAAACCTTGAAGTTGTGACTCATTAAGTTGAAGTGCAGGATATTTGCATGGTTTATCGAATAAAAAAGTATTGTTATACTAGGTACACCGAGCACCAACGGTACAAAGCATGAAGATAGTCATTGAACGCACCTGGGGATTGATTACTAGCAGTAGCACCTGGGGAACGATTACTAGCAGTAGCACCTGGGGAATGATTACTAGCAGTATCACCTTGGGAACGATTACTAGCAGTAGCACCTGGGGAATGATTACTAGCAGTATCACCTGGGGAATGATTACTAACAGTTGCACCTGGGGAATGATTACTAGCAGTAGCACCTAGGGAATGATTACTAGCAGTAGCACCTGAGAAATGATTACTAGCAATAGCACCTAGGGAATGATTACTAGCAGTAGCACCTGGGGAATGATTACTAGCAGTAGCACCTGGGGAATGATTACTAGCAGAAGCACATGAGAAATAATTACTAGCAGTAGCACCTGGGGAATGATTACTAGCAGTAGCACCTAGGGAATGATTACTAGCAGCAGCACCTGGAGAATGATTACTAGCAGTAGCACCTGGGGCATGATTCCTAGCAGTAGCATCTGAGGATTGATTATTAGCAGTAGCACCTGGGGAATGATTACTAGCAGTAACACATGGGGAATTATTATTAGCAGTAGCACCTGGGGAATGATAACTAGCAGTAGCACTTGGGGAATGATTACGAGCAGTAGCACCTGGGGAATGATTACTAGCAGTAACACATGAGGAATGATTATTAGCAGTAGCATCTGGGGAATGATAACTAGCAGTAGCACTTGGGGAATGATTACGAGCAGTAGCACCTGGGGAATGATTACTAGCAGTATCACCTGGGGAATGATTACTAGCAGAATACGAGGTTTATAAACGAACTGCCCCGGGATGAAGGAAACGTGTATGCCGGTCTGTTGTTCAGATATCATCACTGAGTGAGGACCTAAGTAAATATTGTTCCCTCTGAGTTTTCTGAATGTCCTCGGACGACATTGGTACACTGCGAGAAAATTACTTGCTGTAACACACCTACATGCGTGCTAACCACGTTTGCTGTACCACACTCACGATCGTGCTAACCACGTTTGCTGTAACACTTTTACAAGCGTGCTAACCACGTTTGCTGTAACACTCACAAGCGTGCTAACTACGTTTGCTGTAACATCCATACAAGTGTGCTAACCACGTTTGCTGCAACACACTCAAGATCGTGCTTACCACGTTTGCTGTAACACTAGCAAGCGTGCTAACTACGTTTGCTGTAACACATTTGCAAGCGTGCTAACCCAGTTTGCTGTAACACTCACAAGCGTGCTAACTACGTTTGCTGTAACACATTTGCAAGCGTGCTAACCCAGTTTGCTGTAACACTCACAAGCGTGCTAACTACGTTTGCTGTAACACATTTGCAAGCGTGCTAACCCAGTTTGCTGTAACACTCACAAGCGTGCTAACTACGTTTGCTGTAACACATTTGCAAGCGTGCTAACCCAGTTTGCTGTAACACTCACAAGCGTGCTAACTACGTTTGCTGTAACACATTTGCAAGCGTGCTAACCACGTTTGCTGTAACATCCATACAAGCGTGCTAACCACGTTTGCTGCAACACACTCAAGATCGTGCTAACCACGTTTGCTGTAACACTAGCAAGCGTACTAACCACGTTTGCTGTAACATACTTACAAGCGTGCTAACCAAGTTTCGAACAATATCAACGAAGCACACATACGCATACTGTCTATCTGAAAGTGTGTTAACGAAGCACGCTTACGGGTGTTGCCTGTTTGCAAGACTGTAGACGAAGCCCACACACGCGCGTTGCCTGTCTGCAAGTGTGCTAACGTAGCACACATACGCATGCTGTCTGTTTGCAAGAGTGTTAACGAAGCACTCATACGCGTGTAGACTGTCTGCAAGTTTGTTTACGAAGCACACATTCGCGTGTTGCCTCCAGAGCTCCGCAATGACAGTTTTTAGATCGAACATCAGATAACAGGGGCGAAAAGTTTTGAGACATATCGCATCGTATCAATAAAATTAATATTAGAACTGAGCAACGCCATTTTTTAAGACAATGAAATTTAAAAAATCCGTATGTGATAAGTTAGTGAATCGAGACCTTTCTTCTCCTTAATATAATTTCCTCGAAAATCATGCCTTTGCGGAGCGATCGAGCGTTGTGTTTCCGGTAGCATTCGAGTTTTCTGTAGCATCCCGGTAGCATTCCGGTAGCATCTCAAGTAGCATAACGGTAGTATTCCGGGAGCATTCGTGTTTCCGGTAGCATTCCGGTAGTATTTACCACGTTATAGGAATTTCACTTTAGCAGACTCTCGTCTGTGTCCATTTTTTACAGACTCTCTTTTTGTGTACTTTTTTCACAGACTCTCTTATGTGTACTTTAATTGTGATAGCTGTATTAAGTGTAAATTATCTGAAAATTAATCGCATGCAAATAAGTGTGTGAGCTGTAATAAGTGCTAAAAATAGGTATCAGTTAACGCGCGCGAGCAGTTGAGTACGGATATTCCTGCGGACGACGTTTGAAAATGCCTCCTACTCTGGCGGACTGCTCGGTCTGCCTCGCCAGGATGAGCAGGAGCGTCTTCAGGGACCTTGCGGGAAACCGAGTCTGCCGGTTCTGTGAGCTGGATGGCAGGCTCTACCGGGTCCTGGTGACCTTTCAGGGCGTGCGGTGAAGGAACGACGACAACGGAGAGGACAGGATCCTTGCGGGGAAGGTCTTTGTCCTAGAGGAGCAGCAGCGCACTGTCGCCCGTGAGTATGTGAAGATGAGAGATGAGATCGGCAGGACTTGTGAGTCCGTAGCGGAGGTGAGAGCCGAGTTACGTAAGGTCCAAGAGGACCTTGTTAGTAAGCGTGATCTCGAGAGTTTCGCTGCAGACCTCGGTAGAAACTTACGTTTTGATATGGAAAAAAAGGCTAGTAAGGGCGTGGCGGAACAGACGAGGAAACTAGTAAAAGTTAACGAGTTGGTAGTTCATGATTTACAGCTGGATGGAGAGGACTCCCGGAAGAGGATTTACCGGGGGGACCCAGTTCGCGGGTTACCTTCTTCCCGTCAGACCAAGAGGTCATCGGCTGCCCGGAAACTGAAAACCGGGACTAAACCGATACCTCGGACCAAGACATCCTCCGATCAAAACTACACCCAACCTCGACGGGGAGGCGTAGATTCGGATGGATTTCAGTAGGTCCAAACCGGTTCACATTCAAGAACCGACCCGCGTTTGTGATCCCAGCGCGAAACACTTTGAGAAATTCGCCTACCTGGACGGCGAAATTGAGACCTCTGTCCTTGGTGACTCTATCGTCCGACACCAGGCGGTTGAATTTGCTCATAGGTTTAAGGCAAAGAGGCGGGTTATTTGCGAGCCCGGTGCCACGATTGAGAAGTCAGAGGTGCCCTTGCAGAGGTTGAAGTTGCCAGCCGGGAGACACTCATAATCTGCCATGTAGGCGCCAGTGATCTTAAAAGGACAAGGTCGAAAGATCTGCTAGCCAAGTATAGGCAGCTGATTTCTAACCTCAAGGCAAAAACGGATCGAGAGGCCATCATATCCATCTTACCGCGAATAAATGATGCTGATGAGCTGTATAGCAAGTTAACCTATAGAAATCGGGCCCTCGAGACCATTTGCAAGTCCAGTGGACTATCCTTCATCAACTTATTTTATGACTTTCGGGAGAGGCTCGAACTTTTCCTAAGAGACTGCCTTCACCTGAATGATGTAGGAAATGCCCAACTTTGCAGACTACTCCACTATGCGCTAAGAAATACTATGCCCAAAAGTTAAAGTCCAGTGTGCTTTAAACGGACCAGTTTTAACCGCAGGGAACCCTACCTAGAGGGCCCTGTGCCTGCAGCGAATTCCGAGACGGGAGCGATGACCAATCGGTCGCTCCAGAAGGAAGAAGCTGAGGGCACGGTAGATGCGTTACAGGGCTTACAAGAAGGCAATTCTAGGGAAGGTCAAGATCCTGGTCCACAGTCACCAGGTCGAGACCCCCCGAATGATGAAGAAGTCTTAAGGTAAGGTCTTCGTCTGTAACGCGCATCTAAGTTAGACGAACTAAAGGGACTGGCGACCCTGTACTCATTTGATATCATTGGCATAAACGTAACATAGCTCGATCTCCAGAGTAGAAACCTGGCAGCAGAGATAATGCTACCAGGCTACAAAATGTAGCCCACCCCTTGTAAACAAGGGGGCGGGTCCGTGCTGTACATAAAGGAGATACTGCATCCATTTCTTAGAGTAACGCTCGCCACAGTTTCTTGCGAAATACTCAACGCTGAAATCAAAGTGGCCCATGCGACACTGAAGCTGATATTGTTGTACCGGAACAGTCACACTCTTGCGGAAAAAGATGCCCAGCTCTATGAGAAGCTGGAAAAAATAGTATCAAAATAATTACGAGACTATCATCTTCGGCGACTTCACTCTCCCCCTATATTGACTGGGTGAGCGTAACTCCACAGGCCCCAGGCAATAAACTAACGGAGTTTATCGTCGAAAATGGCATGACCCACTATGTTCATAAACCAACCCGGGGGAACAACATACTGGACCTAGTCATGTCAACTGAGGAGCGCTTGGTCGGCAACATCCTAGTTGGCAGCAAACTGGGAGGTGCTGACCACAACGCGGTGGAATTCACCATCAAAGTGCCCCGTCCAGCCCCTCAGGGAGCTATACGCCGCCCCAATTTGCGCGAGCGGACTTACAGGGGATGAGAGTACAACTAAGTGCGCCTAACTTAATCGAACAACTCGGTAAAGGTACGGTGGACGCTTGCTGCCGCATTCTCAATGAGAGAGTTCGCGAGGCCAGCGGCTGATGTATACCCTTGAAGACAATTACTTCCGCTCAAAGGATCAGGCCCCTGGAGGAACGTCGAAGTTGCAAGAGCCTTGAATATTCGCGATCAAATAAATGCGCAACGACTGAGGGATAGCACCGCATGGGCGGCAGAACTGCATCGCCTGGCGTGTAGGACAGCCACCAGACTAGTCCGATCCACTAAGCTTACGAAAGGTAAAACCATTATGGTTAACGCCAAAGAGAACCCAAAAGATTTCTATCGCTACGTCAATGAGCGTAGAATTGATAGGGACTCAGTTGGTCCGCTAATGGATGAAGATGGTGTCTTCAGAACGTCACACGAGGACATGGTTCGTGCTTTGAATAACTTCTTCTGACACTCACATTTGAAGGCCCTGGTTACGAACGAGATACTGTTTACATTGGGGAAGTCAGCCTCAACGACATTGCGTTCACAAGAGAAAAAGTTGTCAAACAACTTGAGGGCCTATTCATTTACAAATCGATAGGTCCCGATGGACACCACCCAAGAGTTCTTAAGGAAACTCGAGAACAATTGGCGGATTCTCTGACACACATCTTCAACTTATCGATAACGAGTGCGAGGTCCCCTTAGACTGGAGAGTTGCCAACGTTACGGCAATCTTCAAGAAAGATGACCGACAATCGCCCACCAACTATCAACCGATCAGCTTGACGTCGATCGTGTGCAAAACCATCGAGCGATTGATAAGGAATCATCTTGTCGATCACCTGGAAGACGAAGGACTCATTCATGACACTCAACACGGCTTTCGCCAAAAGAAGAGCTGTCCGGCAAATCTGCTGGACTTTTTCAATGATTTGATCAAAGTGTACGACCGCCGCAAGGCAGTGGATGTCATCTACCTAGACTTCCAAAAAGCCTTCGACAAGGTGTCGCACATGAGACTGTTACACAGTCTCTGAGCTCGGCATTGGTAGCAACGTACTTCGCTGGCTGAGCGCCTGGCTAACAGGACGCAAACAAAGAGTCAGCATTGTACAAGGGAATAAAATCCAAGGTGGATGCCGGAGGGGCATCTCCAAGATATTTCAAAGTGAGTTGCCAGATGCCAGAGGAGCATTTCCAAGATATTTCAAGGGGAGATGCCAGAGGGGCATCTCAAAGATATTTCCAGGTAAGATGCCAGAAGGGCATATCCAAGATATTTCAAGGTGGGATGCCAGAGGGGCATCTCCAGGATATTTCATCTATGAGAAAGAGGTTAGCAGTTATGTCCCTCTGCTTCTTGCCGCACACGCTGAAATGCCCCTGGTAGTAATAGGATGGTGGTATTAGGTGGTGGTGACAGTAGTGGTATTCCGTCTCCTTTATGTCCTTACAACCTTCCTTTTCTGTATGTGTGCGTGAATATCTAAAGCCTCGTTGACTATCCCCCACTCTTCATTCACTTTTTTAAGAGGAAACACTCGACATGAGCACTCGTGCACGTTTGTTTTTCTTAATCTAATCTTATCTATTCCGGTAGCATTTCAAGTAGCATTCTGGTAGCATTCGTGCGTTGTGTTTCCGTTGTGTTTCCGGTTGCATTTGTGATTATTGCCAACTCTACATTGTTTATATTAGGTATCTCTAGTATAACCTCTTCATGTTGGAAACCAAACGAGCTATATCAGACCCGGTTCGGAGGGTCCTGAGCTGTTTAGAGTCGTAAACAAGGTACTCGAGATGTGTTTACGATTCGGTTGAACAATGACTGGATCAACTCCAAAGAACGGAAACAAAAGATTTCTTTTGGTGGGGCTGCAATAAAGGAACAACAAAAATATTCGCGCCCTACAATGTAGTAATGTGTGAAAAGTGGAACCTCATGCATCGTTTCAAAATAACCTAAAATGATAAAATTAATTGAAAATTTTGACTTTGAAGCCCACTGTCGGGCGAAAAATAGTTGTTCTAGAATTTTGATAAAAGTAACATATCAACACCGTGAAAAATGAGAGAAACTGTCGTTCGCTGTAGTTCTTCCGTACCAGGAAACGTGTGCTGAAATTAGTCCGTCGTAGCGAACAAAAACCACCATGGCGTTACAACATTTTTCTTCTAGAGCTGATATCGCCAAAGTCGTCCATCCAATCGTTCTCATTTTTTTATTGTAGTATTATGTTGCTTGTATCTACAGTATCACAAAAGTTTTTTTGTGAGACACTGTTCCTTTACATAGCTAATGCTAAAATTTCATGCCCAAACGTGGAAGCTGTTAAAAAAAATCGCAATTGACCTTCGTAAGCTGAAGTAGAAAATTAAAAACTCATCCCCCAACAAAGCAGAAAAGATTGAGTTGCATAGGAAGCTGGAAAACTATGAATTGCAATGAGAACCCTGTCAGCAGAAATCAAAGAAAAAAGAAATAGCGTAAGTGGAAGCTTTACACCCGTTCAGACTAGAACACTTCACACCATTTATCGTCATTTCTTATGTGAATAAAATTATTTATAACTATTTCATACATTTTTGTTACCACAATTGCCGAATTTTTCATCTTCCTGCTGATGTATGTTTTCATCTAGAAGTGTGTTGATACATGATTGTCTATTTGTGAGTTGTATAGATTATCTATATAAATACTCTCATGAAGCAATATATCAAGGCCTTCGGCATAGTATGCAAGGTTCTTATTTTACAGCTGATGCATTGAATGATTTCTAACACTCTTAAGTTTATTACGTATAATACAAATTACAAACGATCCATTACACGTTCAAGTGAGCAATTCTTCCACTCTGTATCATTCACACCCGCTGGCGTGCGCTTACAGAAACTAGTCATTAACATATGTAAGTAGGTACAGTTAAAACTAAATTCTATTGATTGTAGAAATTTGTAATTGTCTTTGCAAAAGTTATCATCGCTAAGCCCATCCTTCTTCGTTATCACAATAGCAAGCAGAGATCCATCTTCTTTGAACAATGGCACGGTAATTCACGACACAATAATTCACAGTTCCTAATTCAGGAATCCGATGTTAAATTCAAGAAATACCACAAACAAACACTATTTCAACTCACAAAGTCACTACCTCACAATGTAGGCCAGGGTGATGGTACAGTTGAGGGACAAAATCCGAGCAATTGTAGTTACAGTAGATAGTAAACTTCTTCCGTCAGGCAACGGTTCTCCAGAGGTCAATTTGCCTGAAGGGTCGTCCCCTAACTGAAGGATCGGTAATTATACCCGGGAATTGATGCTAGGCAATTTGCGGACTGATGCGTCACCTGCAATGAGATCACAAATTTACGCAAGACAATTGTTCGCACTTTCTCTAATCAACAGCTAAAAACAATCAATGCCATACAGGCAAAGCACCAAAGAGCGCTTTTTCAGAAGCTCATCTGCCCTGGAAGTCGTTACCCCTAATTCGGAATGGGAGTTAACGCAGCGACGGGATACCCAGGGTGAAATCCTTTTTAGTCCTGTGCGTTCTCATTGCGATTGATGGAGCAGTCAGCCCCCAGCATGGCAAATTGCATCGCATCAACCCCCGGGTATAATTACCTGCCCTTCATTAACTCACAATGGAAAATAGGGGGAATGACAATCAGGGAAGATTACAGTCTTAAGAACAGCGGTTTGGTGCCTGAATGGCTTTGATTGTTTTTGGATGTTTATTGCAGTAAGCTCAGTGTTGATCATTTAAGGTCTATCGTGAATGAAAGTATCAACAAACAAAGTTGTTGTTGTTTAACACGTGACCGCTGTTTCTTTGAAGTTCCACGTATAACTGTCCATGATTATACGAACCTCATGGAGACAT
The DNA here is from genome assembly GCA_016164225.1 of Gammarus roeselii. NCBI lineage: Eukaryota > Metazoa > Arthropoda > Malacostraca > Amphipoda > Gammaridae > Gammarus > Gammarus roeselii. Next base: position 9,076 of record SDVV010037130.1, read on the forward strand.
ACGGAACCACTAGAGCGGAATGCATTGGACGTTTGAGTGATGTTCTGCGATTCACTTCTCAAACATTTATCCAATAAGTCCCATGATTTGAAATTCTATTCCTTAGCTTACATTTACCAAGCAATCGTTTTCGACGAGGACGTACAATATCCACCAAAAGTGTTACATTCTTTTATTGAATTGATTATCAAGTAGTGCGTCGACCGCGTACACGCCAAACGCGCCCATCACTAATAAATTAGGACTGAAACAATGCTGACTGACTCTCACATTAGTCATTGGTCGGATACTTGTTTTCTTTTGGTTAAGCCGAAGTCATCAAATCTTCTGCGTCGCGGTGTTGAAGACTCGTCCTTATTATTAAATGCATACGCTATTCAATATGCAAGGTATAGTTTTGATGCCAATAAAATCTTCCAGTGTAACTGAATAAAATAAAACTACACATCGGGTTACGAGAGTGATACAGTTGCCGTTTTACGGCATGAGCTGCTCAACCAAACACAGACAATCAGCAGGCCTCGACTCTCACCGACCTGTTCATGGTGCAAAACTTCCTCCTTAGTTTGTACAGCGATCATTATTATCGCCACACGACCTCGTAGGCGTAAAATGCTCATTGCCTGCCGCCAGTGTTCATACAAACGGTTTCATATTTTAGTGTAATTCTGTGAGGAACATTTGTTTACAATTTATTGCATGCTCAATGAAATATGCAAGGGATTGGTTAAGACTCTTTTCAGCAGGTAGGCTGGGCTGGATATTCTGGAAAAGTCATCATCGGTCATATTGAACGAAGCGAACATACACGCAGTAGTGCAAGCTTCTCAACATTCAAAGCTGGCAAATAATGATTAATAGCCATGATTATAAATATATAACTACTGGGTATGTAAAATATTGTAATTCCTACTAAAGCGCAGTGAAGAACAAGATGGATGGAAGGGAAATGATATTCATAGCAAATTATTTTGTAAACGTCAGACTTTTGAGGTCTGGCACAAATTTGGCCAAAGCATGACATGGTAAATACAGTCCGAGCAGGAGCCAGTAAATTGAGTCTGCGCAGGACCCAACAAATTGAGTATGAGCAACACCCATCAACATGAATCTGAATAAAACCCACCAAATTATGTCTGTGTAAAAGAGATTGCAAGTTGATTCTGAGTAAGACTCACCAAATTGAGCCTTAGAAAGACCCAGCAAATGGAGTCTGAACGGGCTCATGCAATTTAAATCGGAGCCAGACGCAACATGTTGAGTCTGAGCAACAGCCAGTAAATTGAGTCTGAGCCAGATCCAGCAATTTGAGTCTGAGCACGACCTAGCAATTTGAGTCTGAGAAGGAGCTAGTCAATTGAGTATGAGCAAGAGCCATCTAATTGAATCTGAGCAAGAGCCAGCAAATAGAGTCTGAGCAAGACCCGGCAAATTGAGTCTGAACAAGACCTAGCAATTTGAGTCTGAGTAGAAGCCAGCCGATTGAGTCTGAGTAAAAGCCAGCCGATTGAGTCTGGGCAAGAGCCAGCGAATTGAGTCTGCGCAAGACCCGGCAAATTGAGTCTGAACAAGATCTAGCTATTTGAGTCTGAGCATGAGCCAGCCGATTGAGTCTGAGCAAGAGCCAGCCGATTGAGTCTGAGCAAGAGCCAGCCAATTGAGTCTGAGCAAGACCCAGCCAATTGAGTCTGAGCAAGAGCCAGCCGATTGAGTCTGAGCAAGAGCCAGCCAATTGAGTCTGAGCAAGAGCCAGCCAATTGAGTCTGAGCAAGAGCCAGCCAATTGAGTCTGAGCAAGA
>SDVV010037131.1:0-10873 GCA_016164225.1 Gammarus roeselii
TCTTGTGGCGGGGAGATTTGGCGCCTCCCCCCTCTGTGTCTGCCTAGCTTAGTCACCCCCCTAACTAGGGGGAAACGGCTGTATGTCTATACATGTTCATTTATCACTATATTTACTGTTATTAGGATTAATGTGGTAGGTATGTCTTGTATCTCAATTTGCAGCCTTAGTGTGCGGTATTGAATTTTAGGCAAGGTTTTGCATCTTCCACTTCATTTCAGGCATAATGGGTCGGTTGTTGCATCATTGTGGTAGTTTTATATATATATATATGACATTCTGTTACGATTTAGCCGTGGTTACTTTAGTTAAAGAGATGTTAATTTAACCCTGTTTTGCACTGAGTTGAAGCTAATTTCATCAGATTTTGCATGTGCTATACCGTATTTACGTAGAAGTATTCCACATCATTTACTATAGGTTTAGTTGTGTCGCTCGTATATCTTGGTATCTTTTTCGAATTACTTGTTGTTTGGTTACATGCTAGTTCATTCTCGTTCATCGTGGTTTTAATGTATGTTTTGGGTATGCTAGAGAATAATCTTCGTGCTTTGTTATAACTCGTGAGTTTTAATATGTGTCTTTGAGTTTTTGTACGTTCTCTGTTGAATTTCCATGTTCAATGCAATCTGTTGGTTATTTATAAAATATCGGAATATATTACGTTTGTATCTACAATATAGAACATTATTTCAGGTCTAATTAGTTATGTGTTGTTTATTTTTAGTGTTTTATCCTCATCTTCTTTCATTGTGATACAATATTTGACGTGGTTATTATAGATATAGAACAGACGATTTGTTACAAACTTGGTCTTGCTGTTAGGATATTGTGTGTTTAGTGTACGACCATTCTTCAATATTTAGGAGTCCCCTAGGCAAACGCTCGTTCTGTTTATGCTTGATTGTGTAAATAGACCGATTTATTAGGATGGATACCATAATGTATTACACTTTTTATGTGAATTATAGGAGAGCATCTTATTTAGCTATTTTATAGTTATTCTTGTTGATGTAGATTATTTTTTTCCACGATAATCATAAGAATGTATGTTTAAGAGGTGTAAGTCTGCACTGCATCTTTGTGGAATTTTCGTTATTGAACCCTAGCAAGTGTATACAACGTTTAGAGGACGATTTACTGGATTGAGGGGTCCTTGTGTAGAGGTGATTTACACTCTTTGGTTGTCATTTTAGAGTTCATTCATGTTCAACTTGAATTATGTATGGCCTTGTCGATGTCGATCTTAGATTCCTTGGTTTTTTTCGTGAGGTTATCCGCCAAGCTGCTCATCGTTGTTGTGGTGTACTTAGATTGTTAGTGAACAGAAGCCTAGCTTTTTATGGCCACACACTCTCTGAGACTCATTTTTGACCACTGTACCTGTGTCTAGATTCTTGGTTATATCCAGGATGTGTTTTTTGTTCGATTTTGTTCAGAGACGATGAGTCAACAGATGCGAGGTACGTCTGAAGTATTGTACGTGACAGGGTGTTACCTCTAAATTTGTTATATATTAGTGGTAGATTGCTGAGAAGTGACCTAGTAAAGCATAGTAGAGTTCATTTTTATGACACAGTGGGCTTGGATTTTCGTTCTGCTAGAGGCATAGCATCAGTTAGGTCTAGAAATTTGACATAGATTTAAATGATATCTTAGTATAAATAACATTATTATCATGAACTCGGTGTTATATGTCAGATATTTTTAGTATGGCTGTTATGTTAGTATATGATCTTAGTCATGAACCAGATCACTTGGGATACTGGACTAGGATTTGGCATCTGGGTGTGGTAGGATTCACCGTATTTAATAGTTAATCATTGCTGCTTAGGGTTGAGTAGAGTATCTTATTTAGCTATTTTATACTTCATGTTTTACATTTTTCGCCTAATTTTATGGAATGTTGGGTATAAAATACGCTTATTTGGATGTAATGCTTCAAAAATTTGGTGTGTTCCCCCTCTCGACATTGGATTAGGGTCCGGTTCCATGTTGTCTTGGAGAACTAATCTATCGGATTTGTGTTGTGTGTTAGTGTTGAAATTATTCAATAATTTAATGTTCATCTCAATTATGTTATCCAATCGCAGGTCTTTACTTGATGCTTATCCCTGCATGTCGTTCTTTTATAAATGTTTATAAGACGTTTGCAGCTTAGACACTTAGAAGTTATTGATTAATTCAGGCTTCGTTGTGAGATTGCGTTATATTTCAGATTATCTGTCTTATTTGATCATTCACCAGATCCACTGTACCATTTTCCCTATAGGTCAGTATTGTAGAGGGGCACTAAGCCTGACCCATCCTAACCTAATGTTACCAATAATTGTATATATTTTTCCCCGTTTTCATACTTATGTTAGGTATTTTCGTCATTGATTTAACCTTCATCCTTATCAAATCTTTCCACTTGACTCTGTAGTTTTACCAATCTTTAGCAGATGGTGTGCCTACATTAATATATTGTTTTCACTTCGCTTGTTACAAGTCCAGTAATATCGACCAGTTTCGAGTAATGTTAGGTCATCGCTCGTTTGTGGACTTTCGAGTTCGAAACGTTTATGTAAGCTTACCCCATACGTCAATGAGTGTTACGAGTGTTAAGGCGTAAGCAATATTTATGTTTGGTTTTACTGTTGTAATAAGAAAAAAATTGTAGTGTTGGATGTGTTGCTCCTACCATTTTCGTCTATTATATCAAATATTGAGTAAATCCACTCTAACAATTTTTCATACAGATCTGCGTTGTAAGGTCCGCAATCCACAAGATCTAGGATATAAACCATGCCTAAGGTACATAATTAGCGATATATATATCAATGTACGACAACATACATCAAATATCGATGAATGCAAAAAGGGTTGCCATACACTGCCAAATGCATTATTACCTATCCTAGCCTTTTCTAACCAATACTCATATAGCTATCTATGATATTGATATGTATGAATCTCTCCACTAGGGCTATTTATTGAACATATTATCAGTTTGAATACATTTCTCATTGATCCAGCAAATATCCATTTGCAGATGTTTAGATTTCAGAATTTTTGGATAGCTCTGTTATATGGTGGATGAGACTCAGCATGAAGGTTCCAAAAAAACAAATTCACTTCATTGTTGCATTTTTTATGTGGATCAGTTATACGCGATATTAGGTTCAAAGATCTTGTCATCCTGACCAACTTAACCAATAATTGTATATTTATATTCAAGTTTGATGGTTATGTATGATATTTAGTCATTATTTTATGCGGTAACACAGGTATGGGAACTGGAATTAGTGCGCACCATTGGCTATCACATGAACTATCCGTATGAATGACAAAAAAATATATATATATGTATAGAACAGCACACTGTACAACAAAGAAGCATATGAAGAAGCAACACATCCATACAGACACACACACACACACACACATGGACAAACTTGGTATGCAGGTCAATACCCACCATAATGCCGATGTAGCCACTAGTAGATTTAGGAACTCCATCAAGTGGACATACTTACAATGAGTCTATCTGATCTGTACTTGCAAAGAGTTGATCAGATCTGTAGCTACTCACAATGAGTTGATCTGTTCTATACTCACAATGATTTGATCTGTTCTATACTTGCAATGAGTTGATCTGTTCTATACTTGTAATGAGTTGATCTGTTGTATACTTGCTAAAGAATTTAACTGTTTTCAACTTGCAATGAGGTGGTCTGTTCTGTACTTGCCACATCTATCCTATTGTAGTAAACAATATTGAATTTTCACAAGACATTTTAGACATTGTATAATAGATTGAAGCGATTAATTGAATACTATGAATTTTTTTCCACACTTACTGATCTAGTTACCTCAAAATACTATTGAAGAAGTTGCTGCCTTAATAATCAATCTCCTAAAAACATCAAGCAGCTTCTACTTAATCCTTCATATTTGTGCACTGAAATAACATCTGGCGTCCTTCTGGCTATAATACTGTACTTCTAGTGTTGCCTTTGTTTATATTATTATATACATCTGTAACACTGCCTGAACTATACAACTATGAAGTAGTGCACTGCAACTAAACTCTAAATCTATTAGGTAGTGGAAAATTGCTTTCCTCACCTACTACAACTGAGTGGCCATGTGACCATTGCTACTGCAGCTGTATGTCTGCTTTGAAACTGTATTCAACTACATATGAATAACTTCAACCGTTGCAACTGCAGAGTAAATTTATAGAGAACTATAATTTTCTTAGCAGCTGTCTGTCAGTTGCTACTGCAAATATATACTGTTTTAAACATTTACAACAAAACACTCACAAGGAACTGGAGCAATCATATTTTTGATGGGTTTTGACATATTGTTACATTACAGAAACGCACAGAAATATGAATGATCTAAATTGTAATGTGGTGCTGTTTTATATGAAAATATTTCTCATGGATATAACTTATTTTTACATTAGCATTGGTATGCAAGACCAATACCAAGGCTTGAGACCATCAGTCCAACATTTACTCAGGAGGACTTATTCTATGATTAATTGATTTATGTGTTGGATCATTTTTAAGTAGCCTCCACACTTCTAATATTAGTACTCTGCCAGTCCCATCACAGGTGGTAACTTGACAGATTAGTGGTTGTAAATAAGGTCTAGTAGCTGTATACCAAATATTTGTTACCACTTTGAGTTAGACAAAAGAACTCCTATGCTTTCAGGAAACCAATTTAAACCAATACCATCATGCAGGAACATCTGCAGCTTGAAAAATAGGAACGTTCACAAAAATGTTGTACCTTATGTAAAGCTTTACAAATTCAACACAGTGGAGAAAGTTACCCATTCGACAGCATCAATCCTTTGGAGACAGCAGCTAAACATTCACTTAGAACTCAAGGGTGATTGTGCATTTTGTCTGAGGTAGACCTTCTGGACCTACTGCAAACAAAAATGTAAAATAGGTACAAGAAGTCTATATTGCAGCTCAAAAGATTGTTGAACTCCCTCATCCAAGATCCTAGTTCAAGGTAAAAGGCACTGAGCAATGTGTTACAACGCGTATTCTTACCTTTGATTCTTACCTATGCAGCCCCCCCAAGGACTCAGCATACCCAGTCGTCAGGTGCACCGAGCCAGGAGAGGCCCGCACAGCCATGCGCGCCTGCACCTACAAAGACTCCGCAGAACAACAACGGAAAGATGCTGGAAGGGATGCGCACCATTGGCTTCCAGAGAATCAACCCACAGCCACGTGCATGAAAACCCAAAGCACAACTACAACCCCGCAGAAAACCATGACAGCGAATACATACACATATATAGAAAGAACAGAAACAAGCAACAGGACGAGTTACACCACAGACACCAACACAACTGGGAACGCAAGACCTAGCACTCAAACAACCTATTCCCCATGAACTCAGCCAACCTTGCCTTGAAAGCAGAAATGGTAGCAGACTCGACAACAGCAGCAGGCAGCTCATTCCATATCCTAATGCATCGAACATGAAAAAAAACTCTTTGTCACATCCACAGAGCAGCGGGGCATCAAGAGTTTGTGCTGATGTCCCCGCGTCCTACCATCCAGCGACCTTTGGAACAGAATGGACAAATCAAAACCCTCCGTGTCACAACACAGAATTCTCCAATACTTTATGAGGTCACTTCTCAGTAACCTGCCCTTGATTGAGAACAAATGGAGAGCCCTCAGCCTGTTATGGTAGGACATCTCAGACAGACCATGCACCTGTTTGGTCCACCTCTTCCGAACAGACGCAAGCAACTTCACATCCTGGACATAACCAAGATTCCACTCACAGAAGCATCAATCATGAATGGGCCTGACATTTGCCACAATGAGTATGACCATAAAATTTGGGCTTCTATCAACTGTCGACCTAAGCAAATCACTACAAAGACCAGCAGCTCGTCTCACAATTTTTCTGACATTGCCTGAAAACTCAAGACCAACATCCACATGAACTACCAAATCGCGATGAACTTTTACGAACTCCAAACGAGCACCCCCAAGAGAGTAAACAGCCTCTGCACCGGGACCAATCCAACAATCAAAACGTCTTCTGAAACATAAAACAACACACTTGCTAGGGTTCAATGACAAATTCCATGAAGATGCAGTACGGAATATTTTGTCAAGGTCTCCCTGCAAAGCAGACACACCAATAACAACATCATGATGTTGGAAGGACAAATAAATTTAATGATCATCAGCAAATGCGCCAAACTTAGATACAAGGCACTCCGTCAAAAATTTAACATATATGAGAAAGAGGACTGGACTCATGACTGAACCCTGTGGAACCCCACTCAAAACATTCTTCGGCTCACTATTCACTCCATCAATGCCAACACACATCATTCGAGAATGAAGAAAACTACCAATCCACCTCAACACAACCCCAGAAACTCCAAGTTGCAGCTTCAGGAGCAAAATGGGATGGGTAACAACATCAAATGCCTTTGATAAAACAAGCATGGCCATAGTCACCACAAAACCAGCAACATCTGATCCTCTATTGATCAAGCCTTCCTAAATCCAAACTATCTGGAAGAAAGGAGCTGGTAAGACTCAAAATAGTCCACCAGCTCAGCAGCAACAATCCTCTCCATCGATTTGCAGCAAACAGAGGCAAGGCTAACTGGACGATAGTTTAGGGAATCATATCTAGATTTACTTTGAAAAATTGGAATCACCAATGAACTTTTCCATGCATCCCGGAGCACTCCACTCTGCAGAAAAAGATAAAAGATTATAAAGAGAGGCTGTGTCAATTGCACAGCACACTCCTTCAGCAACTTAGGTTGGAGTCCATCCATGCCATTTGCTGAACTAACATTTAGCCTCACCAGAACGTCATGGACATTCCGAGACTTTATAGCAAACTCGCTCATTTCGCCATCAAATAACTGGAAAGGAGCAGGATTGGAAGGAACATCTTTTCTATATACGTCAGAGAAGGCAGATGATAGGAGCTCAGCCATCTCCAGTGGATTGTGAACCAGCTGTCTATCTGCATCACAAAGTGGTCCAACCCCAAGACGACCTTTCTTTTCCCTTCGTATATAAGCATGGAACAGCTCTGGGGAGTCCCTATACCGTTGCATAAGGTATTCCTTGTACTGAGATCGGCTGAACGAAGCATGATTTCGAAACTGACAGTTGAGATCAAGGAAGGTAGCTAGTGACTTCAAAGTGTTTTGATCATTTCTGCCAAGCCTTCTTCTTGGAATTTTGTACTCATCCCACGCATTTGCTCTCCTCACCTTCAACCCGTGGGGAGGCCTCACAGACCATGGTACCCTAGGCGAGTCTCCAGCAAGAGGTACATGTAAGTCTATCAGACTCCTCAGTATAGTGAGGAACACACTGTATGCCTCACAAACACCTAGGTACACAAATTCAAGAGGTCAATCAATTCTTGATAATGCTTCGGAAATAGCTCCGTAGTTACCCCGGTGCCAAGAAAACTTCCGAGCTTGATAAGACTGATACAAATTACCTCGTGGTTCTTTTGAATTATACAAATAAACTCGTGGTTCTTATGAATTCACCATACTGTAATAATTACCTGAAAGACACATGTTGAAATGTAATGAAATCAGTTTTATTTAAATTAATTTTAATTTATATTACAATCTTTAATTTATTGGCATAGTAATCTACTCAAACAACAATTAGAATAATTTATTAAAATTGTATCATACATTGTAAAACTAACAGCATCAATACTTAGACTTGGGCTTTTCTCATGTCCCTGGAACAGTTGGCGGTCAGCTATCAAGAAGCCACAACTTGCCATTGAAGGTGCGGTACTATTAGCTTCAGATAATGGCAGCTCTTAACTATCAGTTATCTGCTTAATTCAACACCTATGACTCAGCGACACATAGCTGGAAGAAAATAAATTATATGGAAGTACCATCACAGTTTCATAATGGTATTCTTGTTAATTTGTTGGAAATGTCAGTTTGGTAGCAACACGAGGCTGCTGCTGTCTGTCCAGAGGCGATGGACAAAGAGAGTTGATGATGTGACTAATCGTCTCTATTTTAAGGGATTGAAATCATTTTACTACTTGCGTGTAGGGGGTGGGAGACAGTTCAGTCTGAATTGGATCTAACCATGAAATATCTGTTGTTTCAACAATAGAACATCCTTCAGGTCTTTTCTAGTTTCCTCAACTGCTGTTATTGATTTTGGCTCATCATGACTGATAACATCAAAAGTTTAATTTGTATTGTGTGCTGCAACCCGCTCTGAAACAGCCTTCATGATGTCATTGTTTAGTTGTCAAGTGTTGAGGTATTGACAAGGTTTTGGGTAGCTTCTTGTCGATAACTTGTTTGCATTGTCTGATTTTTTTCTCTGCTTTGCATTCGGCTGCATGCATTTGTTTTGGGGTTTGATTGTCTTTGTGCACATAATATCCAGTTTCTTTGTGTGAATTGCACGAATGTTGTTTCTTGTTTGATCATAGACATGCTTGGCTATGCTTGCCTTTCATGCTCCTGAATAACCAGTTTATTAGTCTCCAGCGGCTGCAGTGATTAGTAGTGACGCTCTCCAAGTCTTCATGTTTGCTAGTGCCCTCTGGGATTCTGATCAATCCTGAGCAATGTGGCAGTCCTTACTCTGTTAGTTCATCTTATTTTCTCAGCCTCTTGCATGTCTGCCTCCTGGATCTCCCCCTTCTCTAAATTGAGCGCAACAGCAACCTGTCTAACACAGTGATGCCTTCCATTTTGTCCAGCACAGCGATGCCATCACAATGGAAAGTTTGGTCACAACTGCTGCAACTCTGCAGACGGTACAGCCACAGTATGTCGGACGGAGGAGCAGCCAGCCGTGCTGCACAAGCTGCACCACCACGTAGCACCTGTCACTGGTAAGGAGTGGCCGACCGTTCTTCACACCATGCTGTTATCACATTACCCCCATTACTAGGAAGGGTCAACAAGGGCATGCTCAACACTCTTGTACCTATGTTTTCTTCAGCTGATAACACTGCTGCTCAGATCATTCCAGTTGTTACATGGTTGGAGATATTTACAATTATAAATGTTTTCAGCAAATATGGATGCAACTCCTCAAAATTTATAGCACTTGTGTTGATCTGTCACGTCAACTCCTCACCAACTGTTATAATTGCACCGGGAAAGTATATGTGGCCCAGTGTCCCAGAAACATACCACATCAGTTTACCCAGGCAATGGTGTCGCCTCAAGCAGCAACATATGGACTAGGCACAATGCTTAAGTTGTACTGATACTAAAATTTAGGTTGATGCCAATTGTCCATTTCAAGACGATACCTATTCGCTGTAAAGGTTGTTTATTTTCAGATACTGGCCCTCCTTTTATTATCACATTTTTTATACTATTAAAATTAAATTTATTACTTCTGTTTCTAGTTATAAAATAGTGTACCAATGAAAATTGCCACCATATAAATGTTATCTATAATTTTAATATTTGATTTCTGTTGGATAATAATGATTGAAAAAAATGTTTGAAGTAACCAGCAGAAGAAAAAACAGGTACAGATAATGCAAAAAGACATTATATCACCAGTACTGATTCTCCTGTACATCTGTAGTAAAAATCGATCCAAGAGTGTACAATGACTCTTATCAACCTATGCAATGCAAATAATTGTAGCAGGCTACATAATAGGAAGGGAAGAAAACCACTGGCCCATCAAAAAAATGTAGCTGATTACAATCTATGTAGAATATGGTCTTGGATGCTGTGAATTGTGTGAATTTTTATATGATTTTAGTGAGGGTCTCAGTTGAAATTGAAGGGCTGCCAACTATAATAAATACTGTGTATAAAGCAACACACTGTGAATATGTACATTTTGACTATGCACTTGAAATTTTACAGATATTCATATCAAATATTGATCAGGCTGAACTTGATATATTTTCTGCGGCGATGCAATTTTCTATTTATCATGTGTCTAAACGTTTCAGTGGACCAGGGAAATTGATAGCTGGTGGTGCGGACTAAGGTGAGCGTCTCAGAGCTTAGCAATTGTTTTCCGTTAGGGGAAGATTGTAACGTTTGGATGTGGTGAAGTGTTGGAAGATTTTTGTTGTTCTGTAGATTCAGGTTTGTCTGATCTGTTTTCGAGAGCTCTGAATATTGGCACTAATGGGCATTTTTTCAAGCTGGTGGTTCCTTGCTGTCAGACAGACAATAAACGCGGATTCTTTTAGTTTTGCTGTGTGCAGGTTTGAATCAGACTGCCCTCTGACGTGGTGCAATGCAATTCCCTATGTAACATCAAGAGGGCCTTGGCTGAGGAGTGGAGGAGGGGTGTTGTACGAGTTTTGCAACACCCAATAAATTGAATTTTGGACTTTCATCTTTGTTTTGACAGTCTTGTGCAATTGCTGACTACTAATTTTTTTTATTGAATTTCCCTTTTCCCTTTACCGTGTTTCACTGTTCCTTCCTGAATGGCATATTTCAGCAGGCTGGTCCCCTATTTGTGCTGTGACCTAAAACTGCTCGTTTGTTTATGCCACATAGAGGTGCATTTAATGAAAATGTAAACTTGGTAAGGCTTGTCAAGAGGCCACCTAGTCCAACAACCTGCCCCTCTAAATGGAAAGAGGCCAATGTTACCCCAATTTTTAAAAAAGGGGACAAAAAGTGTCCCGGCAACTACCGTCCAATTAGTCTCACCTCAGTCATTGGCAAGTTGATGGAAAGTTTGATAAAGGAAAAAATTACTGAGTTCCTAGAATCGAACAAATTGATTGGCGACTCCCAGCATGGCTTTAGACACAACCGTTCCTGTCTTACAAATCTGCTACTCTTTTTCAGAAATATAATCGAAATCCACGACACAAA
>SDVV010037132.1:0-10873 GCA_016164225.1 Gammarus roeselii
GTTGGAGTCTATCTAATCCGTGAAGCCATAGACCTTGTACCATGCACGCACTGTCGCGCGTGCATGTCATTCTTGGAGTTCTGGGTGGTTGGAGGCGGGGATTCGTTTTGTCTGAGTCTTTATCTTTCCTGAATAAATAAATTGTATCAAAAATAAAATAGACCGCGTAGCTGTGAACATTGTGTTGCGTTGCTGCCGGAGCTGACTTAGTCCGTGTAGCCGTGAACCTTGTACCGGTTTCGACGATGCTATCTGAGCGCACTGACGTATGGACATATAACTGACGAGGTTCTGAGTTGTTGGAGGCGAGGATTCGTTTCGTTGCATCGGAGTCTTTATCTTACCTAAATTAATAGATTGTATTTATACAACTAAACCACGTAGATGTAAATATTGTGTTGCGTTGCTGTCGGAGCTGTTATTGCCCGTGTAGCCACTGATCTTGTACTAATCTCGAAGATACTACCTGTACGCACTAGGGTGCGTACATATCACACTTAATGTTCTAAAGGATTGGAAGCGGAGGTCCGTTTCGAGTAAGCGTTTTTTCTTTTGCGCACCAGCGTGCGTCTGGCATTGCTAAAACTTTCACTTTTTTCTAACGGTTAAAGCAGTGTATTGTTGTTTCCTCGCACACTTAGGCGTGCTAGCCTGCTTTAATCAATGATCGGCAAGCCCTACGGGGAGCCTATTATGACTCACGTTGAGGCTTTGGTGGAAATGAGGCTCAAATCAAATCAAAATCAAAGACGTTCGATGCGATGCTATAAATGCCAGAAATACGGACACACGAGCCAAAATTATAACGGTAAAAAAAGATGCCACACTGCTCCCAAGACGACTACGATAAGCGAGACGATCTTTTGTCGTGCCCATCCGAAGAACCTCACTGCTTTTACTGCAAAATAAACGGCCACCCTACGGGACACGAAGACTGCTCCCAGGACAAGACTGAGAGAGAGATCCTGCAATACCAAACTGAGCACAAAGTCGAGCGACGAGAGGCTGCGGCCGCGATTCGCTCCCCTCAGGCTGACCCTCCCACCCCCAGGAGAGATCAGCATCATTCCCTACCCACTTCTTCATAACGCTTGTAGATAGTGGTGCAAACAAAGTTGCTCCTTCAATAAACCCATTCGTCATGATAAACTCGCTCTCCAAACAACTGGGAGGCAGACCGATAAACATAAGCCGACAGGGAGAGAAGCATCTGGCCCACGTCGTAAATATCGAGCTAAGTAACGCTATGGATTAACAAGATAGACAAACACAAAGTAACTGTCGAAATACAACCGTTCTTTAATGCTACAAGACGAATTATATACACTTCCAACTACACTCCCAAAGCTGACCTAAGAGCTTTTGGCAGCAGGTGTAGCAAAGGATTATGAAATCATCAACGTTCCCTAGCAGAATAGATTGAATCACGAAACATCCACACAACCGCGTACCGAATACCTTTCCCAGGACGTGACATACCGGAATTCATAACATCCCTGGCGAACACGGAAAAACAAAAACTCATCCAGTGGCGACATGGCCTGCAATGTGCAAAAAATGCCTGGAATACGGCCACGTCATCAAATACTGCCAGCCATACATACCCCAACGCTGTAAAAAGTGCGCCGGCGAGCATGATCGAAAGGACTGCAGAGCCCACCAACCTTAATGCTACCACTGCTCATGCCTCCATGAGGCAGGTGACCGCGACTGCCCAAAGCAGATGGACCAGAAAGCAATGACAATCATACAAAATGACAGCAGAGTCACAAGGGAACAAGCCATCCAAATCTTTTATGAACCCAAACTGCCGTAATTTAAATAATGGCAAAGCAGTTAAATCCACAACTAAGTCTACTCCATCAGACAATATTCGCGTACAGTTAACAAAAAATACTACCATGACCCCAAAATCCCCCTCCAAAACTAATAATACCACAACCAGCCCAGCGACCGCCCTCGTAATAGATGCGGGCGCCCCAAGCAATGAATCCACCAATGCCCAGGAAAGCACTGCGATGGATGCTGCCTCGGTCGACTACGAGGAGAGGTCCAAGAACCTGAAAATGAAAAGGCCAACAGACGATGATTCATCTGACGACGACCACGGGCCACGCGACACCTTCTCGCCACGAAGCAAAAAGATTAGTAGCACCCTACAAACCACAGCTCGCTTCGATCAGAGCATTGAACGACTTCTGACCATCTTAACTGCAACCGCACCCAGCGAAAACCAAAGTGAGGTTTTCAACCCTCAGCTAACATGCCCAACACCAGAACATCTCACAAGTGAGAACGACCATCGCCTGTGCGAGGACGCCTTGAAAATCTTAAACGAAGAACTGATACCCCAAACCACCGATATATCATGCATCGCACTAGACTCAAATATCCCAACGACTACTACTCAGCCCATCATATTTAAACAAAAAAAATCCATAGAAGAGGTACGCGCTCGCTCAAGAAGCAAACACAAAGATCGTACTCCCTCGTCCTCTTCCTCCTCCTCCTACAAGAGAACTCACAGCCGAGAACGCAGTGAGTCTAGGAGATCATGTTCTGCAGAAAGCGGACGCTCTCGATCTAGGACACCTGTGCCTCATAGACAAGAACACCACGGAAGTTCCTACAAATAACGCGACCGCTCCAAACTATCAAAATCTGGGTGTGAAACACATCCGAAATGAAGAACAGCACAATACTTCAGTGGAATTGCCAAGGACTTAGAAGCAAGAAAGTTGAGTTATTATCGCTAATCTCCACCCATAAACCTTTGGTGGTAGGCCTCCAGGAGATCAAACTCCGCGACACTGCCACCTTCTCTTTCCCTCAATATGTCATACACCGTCGCGAAGGTCACAATAATGTGACTGCACACGGCGGAGTGGCACTTATGCTCCATCAAAGCATACCTCACCACCTCCTCCCTCTGAGAACAGAACTTCAAGCTGTCTCAGTGAAGATATGTATCTCAAGACCTATTGCGGTGGTATCTATCTACTCGTCACGTAACCACGACCTCACGGAGACACTAATGACCGATCTGCTTAACCAACTGCATCATCCCGTACTTCTCCTTGGAGACTTCAACAGCTACCACGAAGTGTGTGGATGCGTGAGAACAGACCCTAGAGGGGTGATGATGACCAACACCATAGACACTCACAACCTGGCCCTTCTTAACGACGGACAACCCACACGGATCACCCTCGGAAGTGAAACCGCCATCGATTTATCAATCAGTTCCCCTACTTTTGCTCCCTAACTTGTTTGGGGAGCCCTGCCTTCAACACAAGCCAGTGATCATATCGCTAATTACTAACCGACCAAACAATTCTGAGGCACAAGAACTTCGATTCAACTACCGGAAAGTCAGCTGGGAGGAATACTCGACACATGTCTCATGGGACGATGTGGAGAGCCTTTCCGAAGACATTTCAGAGCACGAACTTCTCATTCATCTATACGAAAAATTCCAAAGGGCAGCTACCGCATGCATTCCCCAATACTTACCCTCAACCTTTTTCCCAAAACCTTGGTGGTGCCCGGAGGTACAAGAAGCAAAGGATCGGCGTGACAGGATGTGCGAGGCCTTCCGCTGCCCACGTTCCCCCAGGAACCGAGTAGCCTGGAAAAGGGAAACTGCCGTGTTCCGCACACTTAGCGTGGAGAAGAATCGAGAAAGCTGGACCCAATTAGTTAATACAAGCAATCGAAACACCCTACTTTTCCAAGTGTGGGGAAAAAATCCAAGGTTGCCCCGAGTGACCTATCCACAAGCTGTCGGACGGAGACACTGTCTATTCATCGTACACGGACATCGCGGACAAACTAGCTCAGACTTTCAGTCAAATATCACAATCAACAAATTATACGGCTTCTTTCCAACAGGAAAAGATCCTAAGAGAAAGTCAGCATATTGACTTCACTTCCACAAATGAAGAATTCTACAACGAACCTTTCTCCATCCATGAACTACTATATGCAAATGACCACACTCGTGATACCTCACCCGGGCCGGACCGAGTGCACATCAACATGATCAAACACCTTCCTGACAACGCTCTCTAGCACCTATTGAATGTGTTCAATACGTTGTATACAAATTCCTTCCTTCTCAACCAATGGCGGTAATCCGGAATTATTCCGATACCCAAACCCGGAAAATGTCACCGCGACCCACATAACTATCGTCCCATTGCCCTAACTAGCGTTCTATGTAAGACTATGGAATTAATGATAAACTCACGCCTAGTCGACTACTTTGAAATGCGTGCAGGCCTTAACAACATCCAGTGCAGTGGCAGTAAGCGCCTCTCCACAACGGACCACCTCGTACGATTAGAATCAGACATTAGACAGGCCTTCGTCCGAAGAGAACATGTGGTTTCCATATTTTTCGACGTTGGAAAGCATACGACACTACGTGGAAATACGGGATCATAAAGGATCTCTACCGTAAACGTTTGAGAGGTAGGCTACCACTTTCCATTCACCAATTTCTACAAAATCGCACCTTCAGGGTCAAGGTTGGCGACACTCAGTCTCCGTCAAATCCACAAGAAATGGGCGTCCCCCAGGGAAGCCTCCTCAGTGTCACTCTTTTTATCCTCAAAATCGATCAGTTAGCCGACATTCTTCCCCAAGACGGAAGACTGCTCTCATCACAATACGTGGACGACCTACAAATAAGCTACAGACCTAACAGCCTCATAACAATTCAACATGAACTCCAGAAGTGCCTAAACTTAGTCGGGAACTGGGCTTCCCTAAACGGATTCCGATTCTCGTCCTCTAAAACTAAAAGCATGCACTCTACCCATGTGCCCGGTTTACACCTGAAACCAGCTCTAACGCTGCACAACACACCTTTAGCATACGAAGAAACGATCAAATTCCTGGGTCTTATGTGGGACCCTAAACTCACGTGGCGACCACATATTGCAGCCCTGGCGACTCGCTGCAAAAGGTCGACAGGACTTATCCAATCGGTAACTTCCCTGAAGTTCGGTGCCGACATGGACACCGGAATAACGCTGTTCAGAGCAATAATACGATCGCGCATGGACTACGGAGCCGTTGTCTACGGATCTGCAGCCAAAACTACTCTCGACCATCGCAAACAATGCTTTGCGTGTCACAACCGGCGCGTTCCGCTCTACTCCAATTGAATCCCTTAACGTGATTGCTAACAAACTTCCACTTCCGCTCCGGCGAGAAAAACATTCACTACAATACTATTTTAGGACTAGAAGTCTAATCAACAACCCAGCAATCAGCCACATCACCAACATATCCGATAAGCGCCTTTTTATATATGCCCAACGTTTTCCCTACGTGTGGACAACCTGCTGACCACGCTAAACATCAATCGTAAAGCTATTAGGCCTTCATTTTCCTACCGAATCATTCAAATTAACACCAACATGGATGATCAACCCACCACCGGTCAACCTACACTCGCAAATGTACCCTAAAGCAACTACTCCAACCAACGCGTACCGGCAGGAATTCCTAAGACTACTCGAGGAAGAATATTTAGAGCACCGCCACTTTGAGAAGGTTCAGCGTAGAGCTACCAAACTCATCCCCTCTCTGCGGAACAAATCGTACGAAGACAGACTTCGTGAACTCAATCTTTACTCGCTAGAGAAACGTCGAGTCAGAGGCGACATGATAGAAGTGTGGAAGATTATGAAGGGTAAGGAAAACGTCGACCGAGCGAGCCTTTTCACTCTAGATACAAACGGAGTGACTAGGAACAATGGATACAAAATCGTTGGGAAACGTTTCTCACTCGACATCACGCGCAATTTCTTCACGTATAGAGTTGTCGAAGAATGGAACAAACTTCCAGCGGAGGTTGTAAACAGCAATACAATCGAAACGTTTAAGCCGCGGCTCGATAAGTTCTACATAAATCGCCGATAAATAGCTAAACCGTTCCATTTCCTATTGTTATAAAGAAATTAGAAATGGCACATGAAGCTCTCTTAGACGTTCTACTTCAAAACTAATTCTCTTGCCACCAAAAGGCAACCTAGTTTGGGCCAATAGGCCTGTTGTTGTCTCCCTACACTTGTAAACACTTGTAAACATACTGTATACACTGACGGCCCCAAAACCGCAGGCGGAGTGGGAGCCGCCGCTGTGTGCGGGGACACTCCACTCTCGGCCACCCTCCCGCACTCGAACTAGCCGTCTCTAGCGCAAAAACACATCGCTTTCCCAAATACGTCGTATTCTCAGACAGTCTGGTGTCCTCACCCAGCTTAAAACACTGCACTATGAACATCCAGTTCTACGTAAAATGCAGCACGATCTCTTTGTTATGACTGAGACGGGTCAGGCAGTGGAATTCCGCTGGATCCCCCGGCACGCGGGAATAAGAGGAAACGAACTTGCGGACTCGCTTGCTAAACTGGCATCTACTCACCAAGAATAATTTTTCGCAATACATTACCGGGACTGGTTCCCTATCATTAACTCCCATATAACATCCCGATGGGATGAAATGTGACAACAGAGTGGACAAAAAATGAGTCAAACCCTCTGTCGGAGAATGGGAAACAAAGTTCACCAACAGAAAAGACCAAGTCTTCATCAACTGCTTGTGCACGGGACACACGGGGATAACTCACAACCACCTGAAGGATGTCGACATGGGACCAAACGCGCCACCTTGCCCCTGTTGTCACCAAGCGGCTATCAGCGTGAAACACTTGCTGATGGATTGCAACACACTCGCGGCTGCTCGACGAGCGTTCATAGCTCCCCCGTGCAACCTACAAAGCCTACTCACGGACCCAACCTACCGTAAAAAGCTTACCGCTTTCGGAAAACACACCGGACTATACGAAGCTGTCTAAACCTCAAACACCTGCGCAAATGAGGCGGTCTCTCCACCCCATTACGCACAGAATTAACAACACATTTTACGAAGATACGCATTAACTCTTTACTCTCTCGTACGCGCTAGTACGCGAATAGGCCACAATTGAAATGGGTACCGACTTCATCTTGACATGACTAATATTTTCGCACGCGAGGTCGTGCGAATTTAACTGAATCAACGACGGTCGCGCCCTACGGGGGAGCCTATTGTGACTCACGTTGAGGCTCAGGTAGAAATGAGGCCCAAATCAAATCTAACAAATGATTTATGAATATTTTGAGTTTCTTTTATTGCCCTTGTGACAAATGCCGCCTCCGTAGATACTGCCGTGTATAAGTACAGTATTTACAACAACTGCAATAACAGTCACAAGATGAATAAATTTATGCCCACAATCCATTTATATGAAAATGATGAGTGTACAGTATCGAAAGAAAATTCGTTTATGATTAAAGATTAAGAAAAATATTCCATGATCGTTTTATTTTTGCTCTATGAACCTATTGGAAATCTAATTGATTTTATCCATGAAAAAGAGTAGTCCAGATAAAATACAGTAAGAAATTTCCATTAGAAGTTAAGTTCCACGTAGGAAAAGTCTAGTTTGTTTCTCGGCTGTAGACTAACCGTGAACGAATTTTCTTCCGCCACTGTACACTGGCAATTCAAAATTGCATTCGACTAACGTGTAAACATCTACGCACGAACATCAAATTAATTTTGTAAGCGTTATTCGTTCAGTAGATTGGTAGAGTGCAAAATCCAGACTATACATATCGACCAGTATACATTGAAAGTTTGCACGGACAGTTGGGGTGAACGAATTGTTCAAACCATCAAGTTCAGTGGTTATTTATAGGACACGACGTCTATGAGACTTTTGTTAAACTTTGAATTTTCCATGACAAGGGAATAGCAAATAACTTAAATTTCTACTAAATAAACATTGAACATTTTTTATATGGTTGATATCTTGATATACAAATCAAGAATCACATGCCCCTCCTCCCTCTTCTCCACTGCTCATATAGGAGTAACAATTAATAATTTCATGTAAAATGCTCCTATTGTTCTCTCCGGGTAGGGTGAAAATTTGGCCAGCCGCATCCTCATCTGCCTTACTCAACTCTCTAAACTTGGAACCCAGATTTTTTGAACAAAAAACTAAAAGTTTAAAACCAAAAGAAACGTAGCGAATAGAAATTTCCAACTTTACTTTTAATGAACGATGCCCCTTAAAAAAAATCCTGTTCAAGTGCGTTTTTTTATGTATTCAAATAAAGGCTATCAAAATTTTCGTTAGTGCGTTGCCGTTACACCGCCAAAGAGCGTAGCCGTTGCGCCACCAAAAAGCGTTGCCGTTGCACCGCCAAAGAGCGTTGCCGTTGCACCGCGAAAGAACGTTGCCGTTGCACCGCCTAAAAGCGTTGCTGTTGCACCGCCTAAAAGCGTTGCTGTTGCACCGCCAAAGAGCGTTGCCGTTGCACCGCCAAAGAGCGTTGCCGTTGCATCGCCAAAGAGCGTTGCCGTTGCACCGCCAAAGAGCGTTGCCGATGCACCGCCAAAGAGCGTTGCCGTTGCACCGCCAAAGAGCGTTGCCGTTACACCGCCAAAGAGCGTTGCCGTTGCACCGCCAAAGAGCGTTGCAGTTGCACCACCAAAGAGCGTTGCAGTTGCACCACCAAAGAGCGTTGCCGTTGCACCACCAAAGAGCGTTGCCGTTGCACCACCAAAGAGCGTTGCCGTTACACCGTCAAAGAGCGTTGCCGTTGCACCGCCAAAGAGGCAAAGCTTCGAGCCGTTGGAAACCGCACGCAGGAGCATTTTTTCCATAGATCGTCACCACTATTTTATTTTACTGATACATATTCAGTTACAAAGCTGAATCCCCCCATGAAGAGGAGTGGCCAACGACTGGGTGCACCTTACACTCCTCTCATACCCTCACACTCACACAACTTAGCCCTTTAGGTCTAAAGGGTTAGACCGGATGACCCCGCAACACACACTTTGGGTCATGAGTGCGGTCTGAGGTCAGTCTCGGCTTCTGGGCCCGACTTTGTGACTAACATACCCTTGCCGCGTCATGATGACTGGCTCCCCCCCACCACCACACGACTATCCCGTTTCTTCACGAGAGGCCGGGGGCGGAAAAACACATCAGGGCAGCGTCAAAATATATTCCACTCAAAATCATTCTCCACTCACGCCTATTTATTGCATACTCTCACGCTACTCCCCCACTCAAGTCTCTCCTTCCTTCTTTCGATCATCAGAAAATGTAGGAAAAAAATATTGTTTCTGCTAGAATAGGTCGAGGACTGGGCGAGGGCATTGGGAATGCAATTTCCTCCTCAATGCATTCGCCCAGTTCACCATTGGTTCATTTCCACCTGGTCCTAACGTGCCATTCATGGAACATCACTGAAAACTATACATTGAGAAACGCTCAGTAACGAACGGAAAAGTAATGATTTCAGAATTCAGGAGTACAGTTGCGTAACAAATGTAGTAAACTTTGCAAGCATTTTGTAATAGTATTGTAAAGTTTTTGCAGAGTATATATGAAAAGGAAACGATGTGACTTTACACAAAATCTGATAGTGTACAATGAATCGTGAGAAAAACAAGATATTTAACACTTCCTAAACACTTAACATTGCCAGTGTGAAGCGCTGAGATGCTGTCCCCCAGACTCAATTCATTAAATACAATCATGATAGCAATCATAGTAAGATGATAAAACGCTTGTTAATGCAGTACACCCATCGTCAGAAGTTCAGGGAAGTGCCTTGCAGGGTTAATGAGGGCGAAGGATTGTAGTTGATATTGGTAGGAAGAAGGATGTTCTGATTAGATGGGTGAATTGATCACACTTGAGTAGAATTAATGTTGTTACTGAGATGATTCGCTGGAAGTTGTCAATTTTTATTTTCATTGTTGTACACAATCTAATTGTGGGCCCATCGATGTTATGGTTAGAATTAGTAACTTGATCATTACGAAACTTTTTAATGACTTATTTCGTATCCCCGATGTTTTACACTGCGCGGGTATCAAGGAAACGAACAGTCTTCCTTGCATAATACGACTCGCAATCCCTACAGGGAATCGCATAGACACTTTCTGACTGCAAGGGATTACCTGATGAGGATCACAGAAGTGGTAGATATATTGCCTCAAAAAACGTACATTTATATTCTTATTTGTGGCTTTTAGAAGATTGACACTGTAAACTACTGACTGTGTGCATGGCATTTCCTCGCTCTTCGTCTCTCGCTCCACTCAGAGTTGACTCACAACACAACATCACGCGCATGCCTCGTTCCTCAAATTCCCGCCCCTGCCAGTGCGTGCATCAGTGCACCAAGTCTTGCCTGCGCCTACCCTGGTCTATAACTACACCAACTCATACCCTCGCCTATTCATGACTCACAACAGTCATTTTTACCACAACATGTGATTGCCTGATCCTACCCCCGCCTGCGCATACTTCTAAACACCTATATTTTGCCCCCGCCTGCTAATGCCTCTCCACATTTAACTCTTACCCCCACCTGCGCATACCTCTTCACCCAATTCCTACCTCAGCATGATTAGGCCTCACATCACTCGCTCATGCTCCCGCCTGAGCAGACCCCACAACACTCGCTCATGCTCCCGCCTGAGCAGACCCCACAACACTCGCTCATGCTCCCGCCTGAGCAGGCCTCAAAACACTCGCTCATGCTCCCGCCTGAGCAGGCCTCACAACACTCGCTCATGCTCCCGTCTGAGCAGGCCTCACAACACTCACTCATGCTCCCGCCTCAGCAGACCTCACAACACTCGCTCATGCTCCCGCCTGAACAGGCCTCACAACACTCGCTCATGCTCCCGTCTGAGCAGGCCTCACAACACTCGCTCATGCTCCCGCCTGAGCAGGCCTCACAACACTCGCTCATGCTCCCGCCTGAGCAGGCCTCACAACACTCGCTC